>SJYC01114761.1:0-30786 GCA_006408675.1 Madoqua kirkii | reverse complement strand
TTTCCATTTATTTGTGTCTTCTTCCATTTCTTTCATTAAAATATTATCCCTTTTAGTGTACAAACCTTTCATCTCCTTGATTATGTTTATTTCCAAATATTGTATCATTTTTAATGATACTGTAAATTAGATTATTTTCCTATTTCTTTTTCAGGAAGTAGAATAAGAAAAACACACTGAGCCTGAGGTTATCAGAAGGAAGGAGATAAGAAAGATAAGAACAAAATTAACGAAATAAAAACCAGAAAAAATAGACATGATCAACAAAATTCAGAGCTTATTTTCTAAAAAGATAAACAAAATTACCAAAACTTTAGCTAGACTAAGAAAAGAGACAAGATTGAAATAAAATCAGCAACGAAAGACACATTACAAAAGATACCACAGAAATACAAAAGATCATGAAAGACTACTACAAATAGTTGTTACTCCAACAAATTGGACAACCGAGAAGAAATGGATGAACTCCTAGAAACATGCAATTTACTTAAACTGAATTATGAAGAAACAGAAAATCTGAACCAACCAGTAACAAGTGAGGAGATCAAATCAGTAACCGAAAACCTCCTAACAAAGAAGAGCCCAGAACTGGATAGTTTCACTGGTAAATTCTAGCAAACAAGTAAAGAACTTATACCAGTCCTTCTCAAACTCCTTCAAAAAACTGAAGAGCAGGGACTTCATTTAAGGCCAGTATTACCCTGATAACAAAGCCAGACAAAGTTACTACAAGAAAAGAAAACTAAAAGCCAACATACTTGACGAGCACAGATACAAAATCTCTCAACAAAGTATAGCAAACAAAATTCAGCAACACGTTAAGTCGTACACCATGATCAAGTAGGATTTATCTCTAGAATGCAAGGACAGTTTAACATAAGATGAAGGTGAGGTGAAGTCGCTCAGTCGTGTTCGACTCTGCGACCCCGTGGACTGTAACCTACTAGGTTTCTCTGTCCATGGGATTCTCCAGGCAAGAAGACTGGAGTGGATTACCATTTCCTTCTCCAGTTTAACATAAACAAATCAATAAATATAATATACCACATTAATAGAATGAAAGATTAAAATCATATAATCATCTCAATATATGCAGAAAAAGCATTTGACAAAGTTTAACATTCTTTCCTGATAAAAAACTCTCCATAAAGTAGATATAAAAAGAATGTACTTCAACATAATAAAGGTCATATATGACAAGCCTGGGCTTCCCAAGTGGTGCAGTGGTGATGCATCGTCTGCCAATGCAGAGACAAGGGTTCAACCCCTGGGACAGGAAGATCCCCTGGAGAAAGAAATGGCACCCCACTCCAGTATTCTTGCCTGGGAACTCCCATGGACAGAGGAGCCTGGTGGGCTATAGTCCATGGGGACGCAAAGAGTCGGACACGACTGAGCACACAGGCACACGTGACGAGCCTACAGTTCATGTCATACTCAGCAGTGAAAGGCTGAAAGCTTTTCCTCTAAGACCAGGGGCAGGACAAGGTGCCCACGCTCACCACTCACATTCAACATAGTAGTCCTAGTCAGAGCAATTAGGCAAGAAAAATGCATTCACCATGGAAGCGAAGAAACAAAATCGTCTCTGTTTGCAGATGATGTGATCTTACATACAAAAGAATCCTAATAACTCCATCCCCAAAAAAGTCAGAATTAAAACAAATTTAGTAAAGTTGCAAGACACAAAATGAACATATAGAAATCAGTTCCACTGACAGCAAAATATCTGGAAAAGAATTAAAAGGTTATGAATGTTTATTTCAATCAAGTTAAAAAGCCTGAAAAGCAGTGAGAAAGATAGTAACTAAAAAAGAAAGGTAGGACTGAAAATTAAAATTCTGTAAATAAACGGCACATGATTTACATTTGTATTTTTAGGAGTAGATGAGACTACTACATAAAAGATGGAAATCAGATATTTTGTGGCCATCCACAATTAGCTGTAATATGGAGAATAAGAAACATGCAAATAGGTTAATTTTAGAAATGTGACATTAACAATCTCTAATGCTTTAGAATAGTCAAAAATTAAAAACAAAGAAAAACATCAATGTGGATTTTGACATCACTGAGTAACCTTAAATGGTAAAATTTAAGCAGACTAGGAAGGGTAGAATTCAGATGGCAAGGGTTTGAAAACAGCAAGCTCTCAAGAACTCTGAAAATAATAAAAGGTTTTTTGGAAAGATTGAAAACAGTAAAAGGCTTTTCTTGCAAAGATTGCCTGGAAGGTTATCACTAGTAATCTTTGTTCTTGGCAAACAAGAATAGGGGCTGAAAAAATGATGGTCGGGAAAGAATTCAGAATTTTTTCTAACCCTCAAGTACTTGGTTTCTAGGGACTGCAGAGCTAAAAATCAAACAATAAATGTTTTTTGAAGGCTTAAAAACGCAACATTCAGTTTATCCAATGGCCATCAGGCCCTAGGATATATTAGGTCATGGTGCCCAAATTGATTCAAACCAAAAATCAATTAAATAATTTACCATGAAAAGCATAACTGTTAAGCTGGTTGTTCTTTATCTTGGCTGGACAACACATAACTTCCCTGGAGGAAAGTTTTTGGGGTGGAGGAAGCAAGTTTAAAATTATAAGGTATTCGTCACCCTCACTAGCATTTAGACTTCTTCCCCATATAATCCTTCTGTTTCATTGCCAGTTTCTAAAACCACAGTCCAGTCTTTATTAAAGCTGGGAAGTTTTTAAAATGGCAAATTTCTGGCCCTTGCTAAGACTAAATTAAACTACTGAGAGTGAGCCTGACATCTCCATATTTTGACAGTTTCAGCACACCACCCAGCTGATTTCGCTGCACCTTAGAGCATCAGCGGTGTGGTGTATTCTCACTTCCACTTCCTCACCTCCTACTTGATTCATGTCAATCTGGCTCCTACTGTCCTATCTGTTCTTCTCTTGCTGAAATATCCAATAACGTCCAATAACATTTCAGCTCCAATGCCATATTCTAATTTACTGCCCTAAAACAATGACCATTTTTACCACTCTGTCGTTCTTAGAACTTCCTATTTCTTGGCTTCTAAGGTAGCATTCCCTCCAGGTTCTTTCTTCTCACTTGACTTGGTTTGTTTTCTTCACTAAATCCTCTCCCACTGCCTTGGGCCATACATTTTGAGTTATTCCAGAGTTCATTCTTCATTTTCTCCTTTTGCATTTCTAGGCTCTCTTCTGGGATACCTTCATTCATTCCCATTACATCTTCCATTGGCTATATATTGATAATTCTCAAGTCTTTGTTTCCATTCCCAGCCTTTCTAAAACTGTGGTCACTAATCTCCAGTGCTAACCAAAGAGCTGCTTTTAAGGATTAAGCAAATTTGAGAAAGAAGCTGCAGAAAAGGCTGTGAGTGGAACTGCTCACAAAAAGTCTGGGCAAGTGTTGACCAAACTGACTAAGACTGTGGATATTAGAGCCATGCTGAGAACTAGCTGACCATCAACCCAGGTAACATAAAGCTAGTAACTAAGCAGACTGGAAACTAAGTTTCCAGCCCAGAAACCCTAAAAGTTGGAGACAATGTTAATGTCAAGCAATGTGGGATCATGAGCCAGTGGTTGTGGCTGACTGTGGGCCTGGACCGATGCAGGAACTGAAGCAAGGGCTTGGCCAAGAATAAGATTGGGAGCTATAGGTGTATGGATCCAGGTGCTGGCAAAATGCAGGAGCATGGTCCTAAGGCAATAAGCATATAGCCTACCCACTGACGAGCAAGCTTACAGAGGGTACAAAGTTCCATCAGTTTATCTATAAAAACAAACAAAAAAAAAGTTTAATCACCTAGAGATCTTGAATTTAATATGTGCTTAATTTGAGGTAGACAGAGCATTCCAGGATTATCCTATCTAAGTGCAATTTCTCCTCCTCCACTCCCTCCCTTTTGAATGTCTAATTATAAAACTTTTCAAACAGAAAATGATTCAATACATGTGTAGCCTCTACAGAGATTAAGCAGATGTTAATATCTTGCTATAATTGCTTCTGATGACTGATCTTTTTAAAAGAGATAAATTGGTACATATGAGCAAAAGACACCCCCCAAACATTTTCTCTTAACTCTACTCCCCCAGGATCATCACTCTGCTGAGGTCAGGGTGTCTGTCTCACACCTGTCCTTCTTGCACTATGGTAGAATGGTGAAGGACAGGGAAGCCTGGTGTGCTGGTCACAAAGAGTCAGACATGACTGAGCAACTGAACAACAATGGTGGAAAGACTAACAGTAAATCTAAAAATGCTAACTCAGCATTGGGTAAAATTAAGAGAAAAATCTATGTCACAGTGGTATTTGAAAGAAACCTTGGACTGAACAAACATTATTGAAAGAGGTATTTTGCAAAGTCAAACCATTGTACTGGTCACTACTTGCTTCAAGAAAAGAAGGACATGATTAGAAAATATTAATATTCCAACAACCCCCAGAAGCAAATGAAGAAATTGCTATGACACTGGCTAAGTGAGATAATAATATTACTTAAATCTAAACCTGTGCAAATTTTGCTTATTATTTTCATTAAAGTAAATGACTTTCTTCAGTGTTCAGTGGGGAGAAAGTAGATCCCCACATCAGCCAGCATTTAACAACAAAATTCAAAGACTGTAAAGGCATATGAAAACTCCAAATTTTGTTTTAGGAAACTGTTCAACCAAATAATATATTTGTAATAAAAATTAAAATTTGGCCATCTAAGCCATAAATGTCCTCACATATTTTATATTTATCAAACCAGTACTATATATATAAGAGCAGTTTCTCTTGCTCCTCAGGAAGATTCAGACACCTTGGGTTTAGATTTACCTAATGACAGAAAAAATGTTTTAATTTTTTATAAGACAGGTGCTTCTAACAGATTCCAGTCCAAATGCAATGTAAAAAGGTAATTAGGCAGAGGAGATAGACAGATAGGTAGGTAGGTAGGTAAGTAGAGTATACTTAAAATTTTACATAAATATACCATATCTTTAACAGTATGTTTTAAGGTTTATTCTTACAGGTGTGTGTGCATGCGTGTGTGTGTGTGTATGTGTGTGTGTGTGTGTGTGTGTGTGTATACAATTAACTCCTTTTCAATGGCTATATAGTATTACATTGAATAAATTAATACTAGTTTATTTCTCCCTTCTACTAATAGGGAAAATTTAGTTTGTTTTTAATGTTTCACTATTATTTCTCTCTAGTGAATACTCTTGAATTAACTCTTTGTAAATTTACATAAGAGTTTTTCTAAAACAGTCAGAAGTGAAATGCCACATCACAAGGCATAAGCATCTTAAACTTTATCAGGTGTTGGCAACTGCTTTCCAAAGAACCTGAACAAATTTTACTCTCCCACAGCAATTTATTTCTGTGTACATTCTCACAAATACATACTAACATTAGTCTTACAAACATTTGTCAAGCAGATGGATGTGAAGTGGTATCTGACTCATATTCAGTCTGAATTTCTTAGATTACTAGTGAAGTGGAGCATAGGGCTTCCCAGGTGGCTCAGTGGGTAAAGAACCCACCTGAAATGTAGGAAACACAGGAGATGCAGGTTGGCACATTTCAGTTTTCTGAGTAGTAGTTTTCTCCTCTATGAACTGCTCATTCATATAATTTGCACATTTTCCTGTTGATTATTATTATTATGATTTGTTTGAGATCTTTATATATGCTAGACACTAACCCTTTGTTCTTTACATGCATTGTAATTATTTTTTACTTGCTTGTGGTATATATTTTTGCTTCATTCATGGTAGGTTTTGTCACATAAAAGTCACACTCTCTGGTAAGTAAAGCAAAGCTTTGTGGTTAACTATCAAATAACCTGGAAATTGTCTCCTTTTCTGTCATCAAATGCTAAAGGAGGCATTTTCTTTCATGCAAGCTGTACGTAAAGACTCGCACAGATTCAAATTTAAGTAATGTCCTTGCCCCACTGGACTACTTTTCAGCAGTCACAGCACTTTGCTCCTTTTCATTTTCAGCTTTCTATCTATCACTTGCAAAGTTCTCTCTATGCTGTGAACTCAGTTATGTACTTAAGACAGTTTTCTGTCAAGTTTTTCAAGAATTTATAATACCTGGAAGTGAAAGATGGTTCAGGTCCTCTTACTCCACCACTTTACGTGAATCTCATCCCTTTCCACCCACTCTTAACACCTTGGCCTATGTTGGCATTCACCAGGCCAGCCCACCAGCTATTAGTCTAAGATAGCTACTGTCCTTTTTCCCTGGAAGACTGAAGAGGGAACGAAAAAGAAATGACCCAGAGCCTGAAAGAAAAGCAGCATCCCTTCAAAAAGGATGGAAAGACACAGCTTGTCCCAGTCATTGGAGGACATTTTGCTCCCTCAGATGCAAAAAAATAAAAATAAAGACAATCTTCTGTAAAAACATAACAGAAAGTGCTTATCCTTGAATATAATCATCTTAGATATAAAAACGTAAATAGAAATTTGACATATAAAGTAAAAACAATTTTATTATTTTTCAAAATAATATGAAAAATCCAAATAGATCTGAATAACAAAAAGTCCATGTGGAATTACAAATCAAGCTTGATTCGAGGAACTAATCCATCTATCAAATTTAACATGCAGGCAAATTTAAGCTAGAGAACTGCAAACTTTAGTATATTCAGTCATTCAAAGAGCAGGCTATTGCCCACTCCAGGTCCTCATGTCCAGAGAGTCTGATTCAGAGGGCTTGAGGATGTGCCCCAAAATCTGCATTTCCAAAATTATTTCAGCTTAATCTGTTCTATATCTGTATTAGGATGTTTTGAGAGACCCTAGTGTGTAAATACTAGTGTGTAAGTGATGAGGAAACAATAGATGTGAAGTAGAGGAATAATCTAATCAGAATTTTGCTTTAGAAAGATTATTCTAGAATTTAAAGGCAGCATATTAGATGGGGAAAAGACTAGAGAATTACTGCAATAATGCAGTTGAAAGGTAATAAGAATTAAGATAATGGATGGGAAGTCAGAAAAAGAAGAGAGATGCTGAATCAATCGCTGGATGGAGAAGATCCCCTGGAGAAGGAAATGGCAACCCACTCCAGTATTCTTGCCTGGAGAATCCCATGGACAGAGGAGCCTAGCGGGCTACAGTCCATGGGGTTGAAAAGAGTCGACCCCATGGACTGTAGCAACTAACACACACAGTATCCAGTGAAAGATTAGAGGTTGAATATAAACTAAATGGAAGAATTAAAGATGCATCTAAAGTTACCATTTTAAGAGAATAATGATGCTGTTTGTAATACTGTAGCACAAACCCATGAAAATAGAGAAAATAACTTACTTGATTATCAACATGTGAGTTTGAAATACAAGAGTTATCCTGCGAGCAACTGAGAATACAGTTAAATCTCCTACATACAAACCTTTAAGTTGCTAATTTTCAAAGATGCAAACGTGCATTCCATCAGCGTAGGTGAGTGACAGTACAGCCTGCCCTCTCTCTCCTATTGCTATCGATCCTTCAGCTCTACCATCTTCCTCCTCCTCCTCTCCCTCCTCCAGTCAGTAACTGTTCTTGCCTGTTCACCTGATGCCAGTCCCTGTAGGCCAGATGCTGTACTATACTACTGCAATTTTTAAGGTACTGTACTGTATGATTGAAAATGTTTTATTTTTTGTGTTTTTTAATGTATTATTTGCATGAAAAGTATTATAAACCTATTATAGTATAGTACTACATAGCCAATTGTGTTAGTTGGGTAGCTAGGCTAACTTTGTTGGACTGACAAACAAACGGAACTAGGGAAATACTCGTGGAACAGAACTCATTCATTTATAGGGGACTTACTGAACACATCTGGAATCAGACAAGGTGGTTTTACAAGTTCTAGGCATAGAGATTATAGCTGAAACCACAGGGGCCTGTGAGATTGCTCAAGAGGAAAGTAGGGGAAGGAGAAGAGAAGAGACAAGCTAAAAGGTGACCTTTGGGGAGTATTTAAATGTAAGCGATTAGAAAAAGAAAAGCCTACCAGGCTTCTCCTCCCATGGGATTCTCCAGGCAAGAGTACTGGAGTGGGTTGCCATTTCCTTTTCCAGGTATAAGGGACTACCTATTATAAGGCTGGAGAGCATCAATGGTGGTCTCTAAGAGCGCAGTTTCAGTTGGCAGGATTTACATAGCTCCAAGTGAAAAAGTAAGTAAGAACTGAGAAAGTAGACATGATAAAAGTAAAATTATGCAGTGAGTTCAGATGGTAACTTCAGGGCATAGATAACTTGGAAAAATGTGAAGTTCTGTTCTTAGAAGAAATATAAGTTAATCTATATGCTGAAGGGAAGGGCAAATGAGGCAAAACAGAATGAGGACAGAAAATAAAAATAATACTTGGACTTCCCTCCCATTTAGGTCTCCAGAGAGCATTGAGTAGAGTTCTCCGTGCAAAATAGTAGGTTTTCATTAAAACTAATGAAAACTGATGTAGAAAATGTATCTACTTTATACATAGTATCAATAGTGTATAAAAAGGGACTATATGTAAACATACAGCTGATTCACTTTGCTATACAACAGAAACTAACAAAACATTGTAAAGCAACTGTATTCCAATAAAAATTAATTTAAAATATATCAAAAAATAAACATAAAAAATCAACCCCTGCCAAAAAAAAGAAAGTAAAAAGAATACTTGATGGAGCAAAGTCAGGGAGAGGGTAAAGGGATGGATCAAGAGAATAATTTGGTAGGGTTGACCATGAGAAGGATGTATTTCTTCTGCCAAACTTAACAGAAGGCAAAAAAAAAAAAAAGAAAGAAAGTAGTCAAAAGGCAAATTAAGGCGTTGTCAGGAAAGAAATTAAAAGAGCTCATGCAAATTAATTTTATTTTTTCAGTAGAAGTCACCTGCTTGAAATGGGAGCAGGGTTTTAACTCTAGGCTCACAGACAAGTAAGTGGTCTTAAGTTGGAAATGTATCAATATAGAAAAATATAAAATTTTCTAAGCTGCCTCTAAGTCAATTATCCACTTTCAGTGACATGAGTAGACTGAGAAAAGGATAGAAAAGGGTAGAGCATCAGTTGTTTGTTGCCACAAGATTTCAGTGGTTTTTGTGAGTTTTTCTTGCTGGCCTGTCTGGGAGTCACCTGGTAGTTGGCTCACCCAGACAGTGATGACTCGTGGGGGTGGGGTGTGGTTCAACATGCCCAGCAGGACAACTTAAGGAAGCTCCCGTGGTGATGGCAGAGGCTAAGAAGAGGAAACCCCAACACACAAGCCCACTTCAAGCCTCTTCTTATGCTATTATCTGTGAACATCCATTGACCAAAACAAGCCCCATGGCCCATTGCCAAAGAGTGGGGCAGTCCCTCCAGCCATGGTGGAAGGGCACTGCAAAGATGTAGACTTATGGAGCGGTGAACAACTGGTCACTGTCAATGAACTTCTGCCTAGTAAATAAAGTTACAGATAGATACTGCTTCATCACAGTAAACAGACATCTTGGGGTGAAATATTTCAACATATGTTCTCATACTGGGAGTAAGCTTCCAGCCAAGGTGCTTGGTGTAGTTAAAGCAACAATTTTTCAATTAATGTATTATTCTATGTTGGAAAATTTTGAGTATTACACGTTGTCCCCAAATTACCATAGTTATTGCTGTGGAGAAAAATGCAAATAAGAAAATAACTCAACAATACAGTACAATCACAAACAATATCATTCTGACATGTTCTGGGTATTGTGTATTCCTGGTTGCATCACAAACAAAATGAAGTGGTAAGAGGAATCATTTGTCCATGATTTGGACAAATGAATGTAAAGTTCATGCTTTAAAGCCTAATGACTTTAAATGACAAGCTTGTAATTTTCTAATAGAGCTTTGAAAAATGGTTTCCAAAATATGAGCTGTTAACATCTGCTCCCACAAGACTTTTGCTCTCATGACTCCCCAGTGTCACCAGTGATGTCACCAGTGACCTCCCCATTGCTAAGCTCCATCAGCATTTAACATACCTGATCCCCCATCCCTCTTCAATACACTTTCTTCCCATGTCTTTTGCCAATACTATATTTCCTTGATCTTCCTCCTATTTACCAAAGTTTCCCCCTGTCTCTATTGTGAGTTTATCCTCTTCTCTCCACCTTTTAACACTGGAGAACCCTGGGGCTTAGTCCTTGGGCTTCCTTCTTTTATACATCCACATTTATTTTCCAGGAAATCTTACCTCATCCTATCACTTTGGATCATGGGATGATTTCTATGTCTCCAACCCAGACTTCTCTTCTGAAATCCAGCTTCTTCTATTCAGACGCTAACTATACAACCTCTTTTTGCCTTTTCATACTGTTTATGGGGTTCTCAAGGCAGGAATACTGAAGTGGTTTGCCATTCCCTTATCCAGTAGACCACATTTTGTCAGAACTCTCTACCATGACCCATCTGTCTTGGGTGGCCCGAAATGGCATGGCTCATAGTTTCACTGAGTTAGACAAGGCTGTTGTCCATGTTATTTGATTGTGGCCCGACATCTGCTGGATCATCGAAAAAGCAAGACAGTTCCAGAAAAACATCTACTTCTGCTTTATTGACTATGCCAAAGCCTTTGAGTGTGTGGATCACAGTAAGCTGTGGAAAATTCTGAAAGAGATGGGAATACTAGACCACTTGACCCACCTCTTGAGAAATCTGTATGCAGGTCAGGAAGCAACAGTTAGAACTGGACATGGAACAACAGACTGGTTCCAAATCAGGAAAGGAGTACATCAAGGGTGTATATTGTCACTGTGCTTATTTAATTTATATGCAGGGTACATCATGAGAAATGATGGGCTGGAGGAAGTACAAGCTGGAATCAAGACTTCCAGGAGAAATGTCAATAACCTCAGATATGCAGATGATACCACCCTTATGGCAGAAAGTGAAGAAGAACTAAAGAGCCTCGTGATGAAAGTGAAAGAGAATGAAAAAGTTGGCTTAAAGTTCAACATTCAGAAAACTAAGATCATGGCATCCAGTTCCATCACTTCATGGCGAATACATGGAAAACCAGTGGAAACAGTGTCAGACTTTATTTTGGGGGGGGTGGGGGGGCCTCCGAAATCACTGCAGATGGTGACTGCAGCCATGAAATTAAAAGATGCTTACTGCTTGGAGAGAGCATTTTGTAAACAAAAGTCCATCTAGTCAAGGCTATGTTTTTCCAGTAGTCATGTATGATGAGAGAGTTGGATAACAAAGAAAACTGAGCACTGAAGAATTAATGCTTTTGAACTGTGTTGTTGGAGAAGACTCTTGAGAGTCCCTTGGACTGCAAAGAAATCCAACCAGTCCATCCTAAAGGAAATCAGTCCTGAATATTCATTGGAAAGATGGATGTTGAAGCTGGAACTCCAATACTTTGGTCACTTGATGCAAAGAGCTGACTCATTTGAAAAGACCCTGATGCTGCAAAAGACTGAAGGCAGAAGGGGATGACAGGGGATGAGATGGTTGGATGGCATCACCGACTCGATGGACATGAATTTGAGTGGACTCCAGGAGTTGGTGATGGACAGGGTGGGTTTGCAGAGTCAGACATGACTGAGCCAGTGAACTGAACTGATACAACCTCTATTTGTATATATAATGTTGTTACTGTTTAGTTGCTCGGTCATGTCTGATTCTTTCATGACCCCATGGACTATAGCCCGCCAGACTTCTCCATTCATGGGAGTTCCCAAACAAGAATACTGGAATGGGTCACCATTTCCTCCTCCAGGGAATCTTCCCCACCCAGGGATCAAACTCTTTTTCCTTGCATTGGCAGGCAGATTCTTTACTCTTGAGCCACCAGGGAAGTCCCATATATTTAATAGCTATCTCAAATTTAAACAAGACTGAAATCAAACTCCTAATCTTTCACTCTAAACCTGTAGATTCCTAACTCATCTGACCATAATCCCGCCCTAGCAGGTGCTTTTGTCAAAAACCTCAAGAGTCATTCTGGATTTCTGTCCTTCTCTTTCACTCCACACTCCTTCTATCCATTCTATCAGATAAACGTGTTGGCTCCAAGATCCACTGCAGTCCCTGCTCCAACTATCATCCTCGACCTGGATGACTGTGTTGGAATGCTTATCAATCTATGTACTTTCATACTCACCTTTCCACAGTCTATTCTCGACAATGATCCTTCTAAAATCAAAGTTTGATCATGTCACTCTGCTCAAAATACCTCAAAGGCCCCCTGAAGACAAAAGCCTTACAACAGCCTCTAGGTGGGGCTTCCTGGGTGGCACTAGTGGTAAAGAACCTACCCACTAATGCAGGAGACGTAGAAGACTCCTCGGGTTCAGTCCCTGGGTCAGGAAGATCTGCTGGAGGAGGGCATTGCAAGCCACTCCAGTATTCTTGCCTGGAGAATCCCATGGACAGAGGAGCCTTAGGGGCTACAGACCACAGGGTTAGAGTCAGACACGACTGAAGCAACGTAGCATGCACAGCCTCGAGGTTCCCTGTGCTCTAGCCCCTGTTACCTTGATGATATCATCCTCTACCTGCCGTCTTGCTCACTCTGTACCAGTCACCACTGGCCTCCATGCCAGTCTTTGAACGCACCAGGCACGCTCCAACCTGAGGGTTCTGTACTAGCTGTTCTCTCTGCGTGAAACAGCCTTTCCCCTCCTTATATGTCTTTGCTCAAGTATCAGCTCTTCATGAGGCCTACCCTAGTATAAAACTGTACCACACAGACCTTCTCCCAAACACACATGCTCCCTGGCCTCCTATAGGCTGATTTTTATATTACTTACTGCTTTCTAATGTATTATATAATTTGCTTATTCATTATGTTTAGTAGAATGTAGGACATACATGAGCAGGGATTTTGTGCCTTTGATTTACTTATACCTCCCAAACAACTAAAACAATGCCGAGCACAGAACAGACCCTCAACAGATGAGTTTAATACATAAATTTTAACAAATTAAAAAAAAGTTCAATTATTAAATTCATCTCTCTCATATAGCAAGACACGTGTTTTGGTAAACAATACCACAGAGATTCTTTCATTCATATTTATTTTATTTCTCCTTACTTTTCTTAGAATCTGCATTTCTCAACAGTGCAATATTTAAAAATCTATCTATATTTAAAATTTCATCCATACACACAATTTTATGAAAAATACCCCAACTAAGCTTGTTTCTGCCTTTTGCTATACAAATTTCAGCTTAGAACCTAACTAAAATGTCTTCACTTCTGATATTTTTAAGTGCAATTTACAGAGAAAGTTTGCCGATCTTACATGTTAATTATATTCCTTCCAATGTCAGATTTGATACTCTCTTTAATTGGAGAAATAGTGTCAAGAAAGAGTTGTCTGATCTATTAGTGACAACTGAGCTGTCATTGCCATCTTTCTGTTTGTGAACTGGAAGCGGTAGACACTGGCCACTTAATGAACTCTGCCTGGCAAAGAGAAGACCTACATGTCACACACTTCAGTGACTCTTCTCATGACGCTCCCATGTGTCCAAGTTTTTCTCCTTTCCTCATCCTTTAAATCTTGTCTGCTTCCACTTTCAACAATGCCAATTGCCAGCATTACACGCAAGCCAGTGCATGGACCGCAGCAGACTGGGTCGCAAGCCTCATTCCTAAATGTCAGGTTCCCACCTGGAAAACCCTGCATGACCAGAAAGGATGGATGACAGCAGATGCGACGGAGCCTGAGGGCCACTGAGGAGCCCACGAGGCTGTTGTCAGGAGGACGTCATCATCATAGATCCTGTTCCTCGTCTCTCTTTTCTCTCCTTCCGTCATCTCGCTCTCCTCCTCTCCCTAGTTCATTTTGCTCTTACCTCTCTCACTTCTTCCTGTAGATACCTGTTACCTTAAGGATATCTTATTCCCTCAGAATGTATAATGCTTGCCCCCCAAATTTCCTTTGAAATGTCTCTAGTCTGCCTTTTCATGCTAGGACTTAAAATCATTAACAGTCCCATACATTGAAGGCAAATTAGAATATTTAATAAAAAGGAGATCACTGAGACCATGGCCAAAGAGTTGTATTTCTAGGTCACTTTTGCCCAGTATGGACCCCATTGTGCATGAAAGGAAAACAAAAAATGATGACAGTTGAAGGCAGAAAAGAATAATTTGATTTAAGGGATGAAATCCCAAGTACAAGGAACAGTCTTGCTGATTTTCAATAGAAGACTGGGGGCAATCTGTCCCAGTTCGATGATCTTCAGGTAAGATTCTAGTGGTGACTTCCCTGGTGATCCAATGGTTAACCTTCGAACACTTCACCTTCCAATACAGGGGCTGCGAGTTTGATCCCTGGTCAGGGAGCTAAGATCCCACATGCCTCGAGGCCAAAAAACCAAAATGTAAACCAGAAGCAATACTGTAACAAATTCAAATACAGACTTTGAAAATGGTCCACATCAAAAAAAAAAAATCTTTGAAATAAAAAGAGGACATCTACTTCCTGAAGAACGTGTGACAATCAGGCGAACATCTTCAAATTAAGCTTGTAGACCTTACTTGTTTTATGTAAGCAACAGAAATTTATTTCTTACATTTCTGGAGGCTAAGAGGCTGAGATCAGAGTGCTAGAATGGTCAGGCTCTCTTCCTGGCTTGCAGGTGGCCCTGTTCTTGTGCCCCTGTATGACCACGAGAACGCTGGTATCTCCTTCTCTTCTTATAAGCACACTAAGCCATCACAAGGTTCTCACCCTTAAAACTCATCTCAACTGAATTATCTCTCAAAGGCCACATCTCCAACCGACCATTACATGGGGATAACAGGCTTTGACATATAAACTCAGGGGGTGGGGTTTAAGAATATGCATAATTATTGCTAAAGATCCCAGAAATAATTTAGCCACCTGTTTTAAAACATGGATTAAAAAAAACACACACCTGAGGGAAAACTGCCTTATTTATGATAAACAAAGGACCAACTATAAAGTATTAGTCACTCAGTTGTGTCTGACTTTTTGCAACCCCATGGGCTATAGCCCGCCAGGCTCCTCTGTCCATGGGATTTTCTAGGCAAAAATACTGGAGTGGGTTGCCATTTCCTCCTCCTTTGCTTAGCTGTAAGATTTAAGAACAATTGTTTTATAGTACAAATATACCATCCAAGGATATTTCAAGTTTAAATTTTAATCATGAAATACTGCAAACATGAAAAGCATAGAAATACTGCAAACATGAAAAGTGTAGAAATTCAGTAACAGTGACCTTTTAACATACCTCTAATATTGACTACAGATATGCAGATGACACCACCCTTATGGCAGAAAGTGAAGAGGAACTAAAAAGCCTCTTGATGAGAGTGAAAGAGGAGAGTGAAAAAGTTGGCTTAAAGCTCAACATTCATAAAACAAAGATCATAGCATCTGGTCCTATCACTTCATGGCAAATAGATGGGGAAACAGTGGAAACAGTGTCAGACTTTATTTTGGGGGGGCTCCAAAATCACTGCAGATGGTGACTGCAGCCATGAAATTAAAAGACGCTTACTCCTTGGAAGAAAAGTTATGACCAACCTAGATAGCATATTCAAAAGCAGAGACATTACTTTGCCAACAAAGGTCCATCTAGTCAAGGCTATGGTTTTTCCAGTGGTCCTGTATGGATGTGAGAGTTGAACTGTGAAGAAAGCTGAGCACCAAAGAATTCATGCTTTTGAACTGTGGTGTTGGAGAAGACTCTTAAGAGTCCTTGGACTGCAAGGAGATCCAACTGATCCATTCTAAAGGAGATCAGTCCTGGGATTTCTTTGGAAGAAATGATGCTAAAGCTGAAGCTCTAGTACTTTGGCCACCTCATGAGAAGAGTTGACTCATTGGAAAAGACCCTGATACTGGGAGGGATTGGAGGCAGGAGGAGAAGGGGATGACCAAGGATGAGATGGCTGGATGGCATCACTGACTCGATGGACGTGAGTCTGAGTGAAATCTGGGAGCTGGTGATGGACAGGGAGGCCTGGCGTGCTGTGATTCATGGGGTCGCAAAGAGTCAGACAGACTGAGGGACTGAACTGAACTGAATATGAACAGATGTTAATGTTTTCCATTATATGTTTCAATTTTTCCTTGTGAAAAAGTACAGCATTGCAGCTAAAATTAAAGACCTACCTCCCTTGTTTTCCTCTCTTTCTCTCAATCACTTTGCAGCAATTGTGTATGTTTTCCATACAAGTTTTGAGACATGTACCTACATTTAAAAAATGTACTAATATTAGTGTACTTTAAAACTTTACATACATACTAAACATACCCTTTTAACCATTTCCCTCTAAAAAATATATTTCTTTTTTAAAGTACATTGCTTTTTTTAATATCTATTTATTTATTGGAGTATGCCAGGTCTTAGTGGTGGCACATTGGATCTTTTTTTAGTTGGTCCTTGTGGGGTCTAGTTCCCTGACCGGGGATGGAACCCAGACTCCCTTTACTGGGAATGAGGAGTCTCAGCCACTGGACTATCAAGGAAGTTCCTAAAAATTATATTTCTGACATTGATCTATGCTGGCACCTGCAGTTCAAATGTGTTTATTTGTATGGCTCTATAACCAGTGTTGAAAAATAATTATATAACGCATCTGCTTATATACATGAATTTCTCCCTAAATGTATAATTGCTGGGTCACAGCACACAAGTACCCTCATATTTATTTGCTGGTCAGTTGCTAAGCCGTGTTTCACTCCTTGGGACCCCATGGACTGTAGCATGCCAGGCTCCTCTGTCATTCGCTACCTCTGAGTTTGCTCAGATTCATGTCCTTTGAGTTGGTGATGCTATCCAAATATCTCTTCCTCTGCTGTCTCCATCTCTCTTCACATTTATAACACCATTGTTAATACATAATCTCTCCAGCAGGTGTCACCAGAATTATTACATTGTATTCATTCTATAAGTTTGATATAGCATGTCATGACTTTTAATTGAATACTAACAATATTAAAAACCTTTTCGAAATTTCATTTGCATTCACTCTCTTCGGTGAATTGCCCATCATGGCCTTTGCCTATCTTTCTATTGGGTTGGTTTGCTCTCTATCATTAATTTGCAGAAGCTCTTTACATATTCTGGATACTAATACTTTAATGGTTATATACATCACAAATTTCTAGCAGTTTTTATCTTCTTTTTTCACATTGTCCATGGTATATTACAGAAGTGATTGTGTAGTTAGATTTATTAATATTTTCCATATTAGGCTGTGCTTCTACATCACATGTAAGAGATCTACACCTGTTATAACTAAAATATTATTTTCCCATGTTTCTTCTCTATATTTTATTATTTTACTTTTTAAATTTAGGACTTTAGTTCATCTGGAATTCACTTTGTATATATGAAGAGATATAAACTTTTTCTATATCAATTTCTGTCATCATTTATGTAATAATCCTTGTTTCTGCCAAATTTTATTATCACATTCCTCAAATAAATAGATTTGGCTCTAAATTTCCTTTTCTATGCCACTGGCTTATCTATTCCTGTGTCAGCTCTCACAGATTTCATTCTTATGGACTCAGAGAAGCTTTATCTCTAAAATCTCAGTGACTGAAAGCAAGAAACTTTATTTCTTTTTATGCTGCATGTCTAACATGTATTAGATGGGCCATTCATTTCTGTATTTTTTCTCACCCCAGGGCCCAGCTGACAAAACAGCTATCACCCAGCAGATCGCCATGGTCTAAGAAACAATGAAAAAGTGTTTCCAGTCATGTATCAATACTAGTCCCCAATGCTTTCACCTGGCAGTGACAGGTATCACTTCTGATTACATTTCATTGGTCACAGACAGTCATCTGATCAAAGCTAACTTTAAAGGGATAGAAAAGTAAAACCCCGCCATGTACTAAGACAGAACCAAAGTTATTTACTGAACAGTATTAAAGGCTTTTGTAGTTAGTACTGTACAGTTTATACAAACTGAACTCTATTTTTGGCTGTGCCACTCGGCACATGGGATTTTAGTTTCTTAATCAGAGATTGAACCCATACCCACCGCACTGGAGTCATAACTAGTGGGCTGCCAGGGAAGTCCCCAAAATTGAATTAAAAAAAAAAAAAATCATCATCTTAAACCTTATCAACTTGCTAAACTACCGTATTGGTTTTAGTTCATCTGGAGTTTCTGTCGGATTTTTCTTGGTAGATATTCCACTCTTTATAAATAGTAACAGTTTTGTGTCTTCTTTCCCAATCCTTATGCAATCTACCTCATTGGTATGTGTTTGTGTGTTGAGGTATGTTACAATGCTGTTGAGGTATGTTACTATACTTCTAGTAAAATGCAGAAATATAGTAAGAAACAATATTAATAGCTAACAATAAAAAGGCATGTATTGTCAACCTTTTAAATTTTTGTGAATTTCATCAGTGTAAAGTATTTTTATATTAGTTGGCACTTCCTCAATTATTAGTGAAGTTATTCTTTTTTTATGTTCTTGGCCATGTAACATATCCTTTTGTAAATAGTCAATTTATACTCGTTGCTTACCTTTCTATCACACTGTCTGCCTTTTTCTTACTAATACATAAGAATGCTTATGTGTTCAGATACTAATCCTTTGTGTGTAAAATATATTTAATATCTTCTTATATTCTATGGCTGGTATATATTTTAATAGTGTCTTTTGTCATACAGAAGTTTAATACAGTCAAAATTCTTCCTTCCACGTTTGAAGTTTTGTCTTTTTAAAGACATCCTCACTATCAAAAGATCATATAAACATTTTTATATTTTTTTTCTAAATGGTTTTAGTTTTTACATTTAATTTCTTAATACAATGAGCCCTATGTGGTAGAATATTTGGGGGGAGGGGTGGTAAGAATAAAGGAAAAACAATAATTTCTTTAATGCCAACATAGCCAACCACTAAAAATATTTTCATGATGAATATTAGTAACATCTTTCACAACTCCTAACCTTCTGCAAAGCATAGTTTGGGAAATTATGAAACAAATGAATCCTATCTACAATTTCAAGAGAGAAAGCCAATAATTTAGTGCCCCATATTTGAAAAGCATCATGCTAGGTATGTCCCCATAACTCATTCATCCTTAGAAAAAAACAACCTAATAATAATCCTATTTTACAGATTCCAAAGATCACCTAGGGCTTCCCAAGTGGCACAGTGGTTAAAAATCCACCTGCCAATGCAAGAGACACAAGTTTGATCCCTGGGTTAGGAAATCCCCTGGAGAAGGAAATGGCAACCCACTCCAGTATTCTTGCCTGGAAATTTCCATGGACAGGGGAGCCTGGTGGGCTATAGCCCATGGGGCTGCAGAGTTGGACACACTAAGTACACACCTACACATACACACAAGGACACCCAACTGTGAGAATAAAATCCAAGGCCAGATTTCTAACTTCGGAGTTCATTTCATTCCATTTTCTTCCCAGCCCAGAATCTGTGAGTATTTTCTAAGGCTAAAGGACAGATTGACACATTGGGGTTTTAAGACAAAGTTAGACATCAGAAAAAAAGAGGCAATGACTCTTGCAGAAAATTTGCTTGCTTTTAAATATATATATATGCTATGTCTCTTTAAGTATCGTCTAGATTGTACAATTATTTTAAAGTTCAAAGCATTTATTCAAGCCCTGTAGACCTGAGTTCAAACCTGTTATATCAAGCAAGCTATTTTCCTAGCCTCAGTTGAAGAAGTATAATAACAGCTACTGCCCAGGACTGTTGAAGAGATTACACAAGTTACATAGAAAAAGCTTCCAGCACTCTGTCTGGTGCCTAATAGGCAGTGAAGTATTAATTCCATAAAACCTCAATTGTGCTATACATATGAACCCACAAAATTCCGCCCCTGCAAGGCCCCTACAACCCAAAGAACGTTGGAAGCTACTGCTGTCCTCTCTCCCTTCTCTTGTTTCCCTTTTCTTTCTCTGCTGCCATTGTTTCTTCTTGCCAGCCTCTGCCTGAGGCAGCACTTTGTTGATAATACTGGACCTACTCTATAAACAGGTATCCTGTTATTAATTATGACGAGGTTCAGCCCAGTGGAGTTAAATTACTTTCAGAAGGCCAAGTCCGTGCCAGAATGAGTCACCAATAAACTGAGACTTTTCCTCCTCCCCCGCACTTTGTTCCCACAGCGGTCACAGCTGCCTACAGGCTCCTAGAGGCTGGGGTTACCGAAGAGTGACCAAGACAGTGACCTCTGAGGTCTCATTGCTTATCCTCCCCCATTATCCCAGCAATGAACAAGCTGGCATCCACAGGAATTAGTAGGATCATACCAGGACAAATAGAGATGTCAAACTGATTCTGTCTCTGGTTCTCCCCCTCAGATCTCTTTCCCATCGTTTCTATCTCATTCTTGGTTTTTCTCTTTCCCTTTCTATTCTCCTTTGATCAGTGCTTCCTCCCTCGAGCTGTTATTTTCCTCCTCTTTGTTCTCCTGTGTGACATCTACCATCTCATCCTATCCCCATTCTCCTCCTCATCTCCTCCTCCTTCCTGACTCCATTCAAAAATAATGATAATGATAAAGATAACAGCAACAGTAATAAACAGTTGTCTGCTGACTGTACCGCAGGAACACAAAGTACTTTCCATTAGTGATCACTGGTGGCTCCTCAAGTCCCGCCAGCCTGGTGGTGTAACTGATGGCCATAGTGAGGTAGATGGGGGAGTGTGGGTGGTTCCCAGTAAGCACCCACTTGAATCATTCCACTGCCAATCCTTCTGACAATGTCTAATGCAGGCAAATGCACAGTAGCTAATTAAGTCCGTGTTGCTACTGCGCTCCCAATCATGATGCAGTTTCCAATGGAAAATTCTCAGTCTACAAAAGTAAAATAAAATAAATGAGGCTGAATGGATGTTTTAACTAAGATTGTGACATCATCTCTTGATTTTATGTCTGTCCAGCTTTTGCTCTGTGAATGAGTAGGCTTGTGCTTTTCAGAGCAATGTTGTAACACACGTATGTACTAAAAATTATACTGGAATGCCCAATGAAGCCTGCATCTACCCAGACAAATTAGCTGGTAGAGATACCCAATGTAGTTAATTCAGGAGTATAAATTCTTACCTTTTCACATATAGCAATTTTAAAACTGACTCAGATGCATCATTACCTCAAACTCTTAATCCTGCCTATAATTTTGCCTTGATCTAATGTATATTTACTTGATATTTTTATTTAAAAATTCTTGTTTTTAACATGCTTGTTTATGCATTTTGTATAAACCACTTCAAATCCTTTATGAGACAACTTGAGTTTGGAAATAAATAAATGAAGTAATAAATTGTCTTTACCTGGTTATCAAAACTAATATGTCTTGATTTCTATTCTGCCTTTTAGCTCTTAGTTTTTTTTTTGTTTGTTTGCTTGTTTTTCATCTTCACTGCCTTATTTATAATTTGACTTTACATTGTAAACTGAATGTTTGTGTCCCCTCAAAATTCATATATTGAAAAAAAATTCACAATGCAATGGTGTTTGGAAGCAAGGCCTTTGGAAGGTCACGAGGTCATGAGAATGAAGCCTTTATGATGGAGTTAGCGTCCTGGTAAAGAGAGTCCAGAGATCCTTTCACTCTTCTGTCAAGTAAGGACACATGAATCCGGAAGCAGGCTCAGACACCAGGTCTGTCAGCACCTTGATCTGGGACTTCTCAGCCTCCAGACCCATAAGAAATAAATTTCCCTTGTTTATAAGCAGCTTGTCTATGGTACTTTTTTACAGCAGCCCAAACACACTAAGATACCTCACGAGAGGATCTATTGAAAGACATCATTTGAAGACACAAGCCTTTTTTATCAAGGTTATGCAAACCATCTACACTCACATAAGTGAAGAATGGATTTGGAAAAATAGCAGCACAAAGTAAATATTTGTTAGCCACTACTCTAAGCTAAATATCTGGGAAATTCTGGCTTGAAAGTACTTGTTTTGACATGAATTTCCAGGTGTAGTATTTCAAGGCATGTTAAGCTTAAAGGCAGGAATCCAGCAGGCACTGCTGTCAGCCTCATCTTTAGTAGCGCAAGACTCTTCATGTATGTGAAGTCATTTCAGTCATGTCTGACTCTTTTTGACCCTATGGACTATAGCTTGCCAGACTCCTCTGTCCATGGGATTCTCCAGGCAAGAATAATAGAATGCCGTTCCCTGGGGATCTTCCCAACCCAGGGATCAAACCTGTGTCTCCTGCACTGCAAGCAGATTCTTTACTCATTGAGCCACCTGGGATGCCCCAAGACTTTACCAATAAGCAAATTATCACAAGAAATAGAGTTTCCCCACAATCTATTGGAAGTATTACACAGTGAAGTTCTGATTTGGAAAATTAATTCCAAATCAGAGTATTTGGTATTCATTGGCTAAAGCGGAGAACTGTTATTTATATCTTTCTCTTCTACATTTCTAAGGATTAGAGAGTTATTCTTTCTCACCACTGGTTCCCCTGTAATAGGTCATGTGCTCTGTGGTATACTGGTCTGATTACAACCCCGGCTCTGCCAGTTATAATCTTTACACTTTAGGGTAACTTGCTTAAACTGCCTGTACATCAGAATTTTCATCAGTGAAACAAAACAATAGTTCTTAGAAACCGAAGCACCTGCATACAGAAAATGACAAATCATAAATATACGGATGGAAGAGTTAAGTTTCTTCATACCTCCATAACATAATTGCTGCATTATATGTCTGTATGTCTAAAATTCTCAGAGAGATGCCTGAGGAAAGATCCTAATTAGTGATAACTGGTTATCCCAGTGGCATCATCAAGTGGTTGATGACATCTTCCAAGGCAGAGACATGGTGCCCATAAGAAATTACTCAGTAACCAAAGCTGTGTCTTTTAGATTTCAACCTGTTCCAGCAATGGCAAGTGTCCCAAGGGTAACAAATGTTTATTGTATTTCATGCTCAGCTGAGCTGGGTATATGGACAATACCTACATGTGTGTACACATGCGCACACACAGAATAGCAGTGTGGCCAAAAGACTAGACTGTGGCATCAGATCCAGACTGAAGTTTCTGTTCTTCTCCATATTAGCTAAGTGGCCTTGGGCAAGTTAAACTCACTAAGCTTCAATTTTCACTTGTAAAATGGAGATAATACCTACTTTGAGGGCTTGTAAGTAGAAAAGCAAATGAGACAACGCATGTAAATTATTTAACCTTGTGCTCGACACACATGAAGCACTCATCAAACAGGAGCTGCTACTGTTGTTGTTGTTGTTGTCATTACTATTTTATCATTCCAAATTCTGAGCAATGTTTCATTAATGACGGAGATATAACATTAGTTACAAACTAATTTTATTTTAGTTATTGAAAAACAGGTTTGGCAGTTTTAATCTTCTACAAAATTTGTGATGCTGCAGTTGCCATCTTGCATGCCCTAAAACCAAAAAGCTGATAAGTTCAGATTAATGTGTATTGTGGTTAAAAGCTCAAAGTGATAATTAGATAAGAGGCTGCCATGATTTTTCCAGATGACTGGGTTAGAGTGACTGGCTGTTCAGGTGGCATTATTATTAATAATGGTGATAATTATTGAACCCTTTAATGTCCCATAATTACCAATGAAGCTGCCACTGAAGTGCCACATCAAAAATTTTATTTTATTTTTTTTGTTTATGAATGCCATTTCTTTGTTCACCAAGCATGGGAGTTAGATGTCAGTACTCATAATGATCCTTACTTTCACGCACATTTTGCTTTGAACAATTTCTTCCAGTACATTTGGCTGGAAGGTAATAGGCCTGTATCATATTTCTATGTGCCTTAGAGGAAGGGAAAGAACCTAGAGGGAGACAGTAAAAAAAACCTCAGTACATTCAACATAAAAGAAAGAGGGGTAGAGGAGACTTTATCAGCAGCCTAATATCTTGAAAAAGGTTCATTTGCCTGAAAGTGTTGACGAAAGAGACCTTGGTCCTTGAAGGGACTCTAACAGGCAAATGTGAGGACCCGTCAAAAAAGCACAAATGAATCCTATCCAGAGGGAAATATCTGAATAGAAAGGAAGCCAAGCTGGGTTTGGAGAATTATATAAAGGAAATGTAATGTAATCAAGTCTACCTGGATATTCTCCAGGTTCAGTTCTGTGTTATTGTGGCAGGGATTTCATTAGTCATTTGTGGAGCTATAAACTTGATACTCACTCAGTGCATATTTATTTTTTTAAGCCAACCTACACTGGCTCCTTGTCTCAGTTTGCAAAATTTTTTTCATTCATTTACAACTTCTGGTTTAAAGATTTAATCTCTGAATAAAATTCTGAAAGACAATTCAGGTACTTTAACAGCAAAAAAAAAAACACTTGCTTTACTTTATCCTTGGCATCAAGGTAGCCAGTTACATCTTCATCCTGTTTTCTACATGTAATAACTTCATTCAATATGTTTTTCAGGCTGATTCAGGTTGATATATGGAAGAAACAAATACAATACTATAAAGCAATCATCTTCCAATTAAAAATAAATAAATTTTAAAAAATAAATCTTTCATTCAATTAGCATTTCCTGAATTTTTACTAGTATCTTAAGCATGTCATTACTCATGAAACCAAACATGATTCCCAGCTCTACTATTCCAAGGCTGAAACTTCTCCCAAGAGTCTTGATATTTTCAGAAATGCATAATGTCTTCTTGCAGACTACTTCAAACACTGTTCACCCGGTGTGACTTGAAGAAACTTTCAATCTATCCTCATCACCTGTATACTCTAGGTGTCAGGAAGGATAAAGCACAAGAGAAGAAACAACAGAAAGGGTGTTAGAAGCTGAGACTCCAAAATGAGGATGAGAGGCACTGAAGCGCTGACACAGATAATTCAGTCACTGACTCCCTTCCTGTTAAGTACCCAAAGGATCTGGAAGTTCCCCAAGGCTTGAAAATTCCTGTTTTAAAAGCAGTTCCATAAAATCATTCTCACTGAATGAAATGCAGAGAACACACAGAGAATGCAGAGAAGTAAAATTTCCAATGGCCTTACATTTTCCAGGGAAGAAAAAGGTAGAAACTCTTAAGTCATTTGTGATCTTCGCAGGGTCTTCAAAATGTTTTATAAAGCTATTTATGTTCCAAGTAAACACTGCTTCTGATAACAGGTTACAAGTTCATGAGTGATACTTTAAAGGTAAACATGCAATTCATTGGGCTTCCCTGGTGTCTCAGTGGTAAAGAATTCACTTGCCAATGCAGGAGACACAGGTTTGACACCTGTCTCAGGAAGGTAACCAGGAAGAGAAAATGGCAACCCACCCCAGTATTCTTGCCTGGGAAATCCCATGGGCAGAGGAGCTGGTGAGCTACAGTCCATGGAGTCACAAGAGTTGGATACGATTCAGAGACTAAACTGCCACCACTACCATACAATTCATTAATAACATACACAGCACTTAGTTCTTAAAATCATTTCCCTAAATCCACTTCCCTAGTGGCCTAACAATTTTCCTTAAGGGATTCATTCCAGGGTTCTTATTATCGTTATCTTTTATGACCTTAATGAATGCTAGTGCCTGCTTTATAGTGTGGAGGTTATTGTCAAGTGCCCTATGTATGCAAGCAATTAAACTGAGAAAAATGCTTAATTTCTGAGACTCAACTTATCACTTTACTGACAAAGGCCCATCTAGCCAAAGCTATGGTTTTTCCAGCAGTCATGTATGGATGTGAGAGTTGGACCATAAAGGAAGCTAAGTGCCAAAGAATTGATGCTTTTGACTGTGTTGGAGAAGACTAAGAGTCCCTTGGACTGCAAGGAGATCAAACCAGTCCATCCTAAAGGAAATCAGTCCTGAATATTCGTTGGAAGGACTGATGCTGAAGCTGAAGCTCCAATACTTTGGTGACCTGATACAAATAACTGACTCATTAGAAAAGACTCTGATGCTGGGAAAGATAAGGCAGGAGGAGAAGGGGACAACAGAGGATGAGATGGTTGGATGGCCTCACCGACTCGATGGATATGAATTTGAGCAAGATCCCAGAGTTGGTGATGGACAGGGAAGCCTCGCGTGCTGTAATCCATGGGGTCGCAAAGTGTTAGACACAACTGAAGAATAAAACTGAACTTACTACTCTGCATAAGCATTTTGTAAATGCCTAAAGAAGATGTAGCATACAAAGTTCAGACTTCAGAATGAGAAATAGTTTATAATTTTTGATTCCAAGTTTAGCGTGAGCCTGATAAGACTGTTTCAAATCACTTGTTTTAGAGATTAAATACAAAAATTCCTGGGTAAATATCAGTTTTATAAATGCATTATTGATTTGGTCCTATTTTCTCTGTGCTCCTGAGGCAGTCCACTTAATCACAAACATTTTTTCAAGACTGTAGGATTCAGTCTTTATATTTTAAATCATTCCAAGCTTAATAACGCAAAGTTTGTTCCTTACCTCATTTACACTGAGGATCTTAACAACTTACTGTGACTTAGAAAAGTCTCTCCAGAAAACACATGAAATTATTTTCAGGATTAAGTAAGGAATTTTCAACTGTATTTACCCTTTCAGCCATGAGGGCAAACGTCTTTAGCTTGCAATTTCAAGCACTTATTGATCCAAAATCAATAGTAACTTGTATTTAAAAGCATACATCTTAGAGGCATAAATTGGAAAAATATAAGGAAATATGACCTGAAAATACTTGGCACATTTTTTCCCATCTTAGAAGCTGAGTGCACTATATGTATATGACCAAACAAGCGAATTTAGAGCAGCATTATTGAATTACAATCAACGGTTGCTGCTGCTGTTTAGTCACTAAGTTGTGTCCAACTCATTTGCGACCCCATGGAGTAGAGCCTGCCAGGCCTCTCTGTCCATGGGATTTCCTAGGCATGAACAATGAATACTGGAGTAGGTTGCCATTTCCTTCTCCAGGGGATCTTCCCAACCCAGGGATCAAACGTGCATCTCCTGCACTGGCATGCGGATTCTTTACCACTGAGCCACCTGGGAAGCAGAATCAATGGTAGCTCATGACAAGTATGAGCCTGTGTATGTATGTTGGGTAAGGGGAGAGATAGGATGAGAAAATACACAAAGATGGAGTAATTTCTATTTATCAGGTCTTGTTCAGGATACTGAAAATACAGTGTGAATAAGATAGGGTTCCTGATCTTGGGGAGCTAATATTCCTGTCAAATAATACAGGCTATAAGACACATAAATTTTTTTAAAAATTCAGAAATATGTCCCTGATTCAGGATCTAATTTAAGTTCAAAATAATGAGACCTCAGAAACAGAGATGGCCAAAATAGAGGCCATACAACCCACCGTGAGTATGAGCAGAAAAGACAGACAACAGTTTTAGGACCTCAAAGACTTAGCTTTTATAATTATTAGATACAAAGCATAAAAAGATACTTTGGCCACCAGATGATAAGAGCTGACTCATTGGAAAAGGCCCTGATGCAGGGAAGATTGAGGGCAGTAGGAGAAGGGGGCAACAGAGGATGAGATGGCTGGATGGCATCACAGACTCAATGGACGTGAGTTTGAGCAAACTCCAGAAGATGGTGATAGATAGGGAAGAGTGGGGTGCTGCAGTCCATGGGGTCATAAAGAGTCGGACAAGACTCAATGACTAAAAAACAACAACAGCATTAAGGAACATGTATAAAATGTTACAGTCTTTTAAAGTACTGGGGCCAAAATACGATTAAGGAAGTAATGATCAGAAAACACCACAAGGAATTAAGGCAGAATCAACATTTAGAAATAAAACACAAACAGGGTAAAGATGGAGTCTCAGTGAATGGACGAGGACAAAGCAAGCTGGTAAACTGGAAAAGAAATATGAAACATGACCTCAAGTGCTGCAGAGAAAGAAACAAGAACGGTATGAAAGAACAGAGAAATGAGAGATTCTATCATGCATCCAATTGAGCCCCAGAAGAAGAGAGCATTTTAAAAGTTAAAAGGGCAAAGTAAGCCAGAAAGAAAATCACCAATAGAGTATACTAACGCATATATATGGAATTTAGAAAGATGGTAACGATAACCCTGTATGCGAGACAGCAAAAGAGATGCAGATGTACAGAACAGACTTTTTGACTCTGTGGGAGAGGGAGAGGGCGGGATGATTGGGGAGAATGGCATTGAAACATGTATAATATCATGTAAGAAACGAATCACCAGTCTAGATACGATGCAGGATACAGGATGCTTGGGGCTGGTGCACTGGGATGACCCAGAGGGATGGTATGGGGAGGGAGGTGGGAAGGGGGTTCAGGAATGGGAAATTATATACACCCGTGGCAGATTCATGTTGATGTATGGCAAAATCAATACAGTATTGCAAAGTAAAAAAATAAAAATTAAAAAATTAAATTAAAAAAGGTAAAAGGGACTGATGAACCTATTTGCAGGGCAGGAATGGGGACACAGACACATAGAACAGACTTGTAGACACAGGAAGGGAAGGAGAGGGAGGGACAGATTGAGAATAGCATAGAAACATACACATCATCACACATAAAACAGACACCCAGTGAGACTGCTGCATAGTGCAGGGAGCTCAGAACTGGTACTCTGTGACAATCTAGAGGCATGGGATGGGCTGGGAGGGGAGAAGGAGGTTTAAGAGGGAAGGGACATACGTGTAACTATGGCTGATTCATGTTAATGTATGGCAGAAACTCACACAATATTGTAAAGCAATTATCCTCAATTAAAAATAAATTTTAAAAAAATTTAACTAAATAAATGAATAAAATGGATAACCAAGTGATAATTTGCCAAGATGTCTGATTTGTGAACTTTTCTGCAAGTTTTGTTTTGATAAGAACATGACTAAACAATGCTTCTGAGTGATTTTTAAAAACAAAATGGGAAAAAAAAAAAAAACACAGAAGGGATAGGTTTAAAGATACAATCAGTGTAAAAACTTTCAGAATTGATAGAGTGTATACGCACATACACACATATGAATAGGAAGCTGCACATAAACCAAACAGGACAGACCATGAGATACATATTAGGGCACTTTTTTAAAGTGCTGAAAAAAAGCAAAAAAACATTGAAGCAGATGGAAAGAAAAGACAGGTCATTTACCAGGAATGATAATTATACCCATAACCCACCCCTCATTGGCAGCAGTGGAAGCCAAAGATTGAGCATTACTAACTTCACAGCCAGACAGAATATAACTGCCAATCCAGAGTTGTGAATCTAGTAAAATTATCACTTCAAAATGGGAGTAAAATGAAGATATTTTCAAAGGAACAAAAACTGAGGGAGCTTACTACCAACAGATTTTCACCAAAGGAACTTTCAAGTTATGTATTTTGTGGCCAAAAACTGACCCTAGAAGTGTTATACACAGTTAACATAGATTTTTGTAGTTATGATTGCACAGTCCTGTGAATATATTAAAAATCATTCAATTGTACCCTTTAAGTGGGTAGAAAGTAGGGTGCAGGAATTATATCTAAACAAAGCTGTTTTTAAAAACCGTAAGAGACAAACACAGTATGACTTGAAAACTTGGCAAAAATGAGTATCTGGACTTCATTATTGAACCTTTAATCTTGCTGGGGTTTAATGTAAAAAGACAGTTACACTGACGTGCATCTCAAGAGGATAGCAGAAACATAGTTAGAGCTGCCTATAAATCAAGAATAGTTTTTAGTGAAAGCTTATAAGCTTTTTGGCTTATATTTTATTAATTAAATTAATATGTAACAAGAGCTCAGTTGGTAAAGAATCCACCTGTATTTCAGGAGACCCCGGTTTGATTCCTGGGTGGAGAAGATCCCCTGGAGAAGGGGAAGGCTACCCACTCCAGTATTCTGGCCTAGAGAATTCCACAGACTGTATAGTCTATGGGGTCGCAGAGAACTGGATGTAACTGAGTGACTTTCATTTTTCAACCATTTTTTTTAAAGTATAGGCTAAAATAACTTCTTGAGAATAGTAAATATTTTTCTTTTCAAAAACAAAATCATAAATTCAGGTAAGTCGTATTTTCATCCCTGTTTTCTGAACTGTTCCCTCCCTCCCACACTGGTAATTAATACTTAATTTCTATTTCCCTCATTTCTCAAAAACTAATTATTTCAGAGTTGAAAAACTAACATAACCATATTTCATTGTATTACACAAGAAAAGCACCATGACATTTTGATGTCTGTATCCAGAACAATCTTGAGAACCATCATAAATCTAACCACAAACACTGGGCATAAACAAGAGTTTTCAACAGCCTTCAGCTCAGTTTAGGTCAGTGCAGTTGCTTAGTTGTGTCCAATCCTCTGCAACCCCATGGACTGCAGCACTCCAGGTCACCCAGTTTATCACCAACTCCTGGAGTTTACTCAGACTCATGTCCATTGAGTCAGTGATGCCATCCAACCATCTCATCCTCTGTCATCCCCTTCTCCTCCTGCCCCCAATCCCTCCCAGTATCAGGATGTTTTCAAATGAGTCAGCTCTTAGCATCAAGTATTGGAGTTTCAGCTTCAACATCAATCCTTCCACTGAATATTCAGGACTGATTTTCCTTAGCATGGACTGGTTGGATCTCCTTGCAGTCCAAGAGACTCTCAAGAGTCTTCTCCAATACCACAGTTCAAAAGCATCAATTCTTTGGCGCTCAGCCTTCTTCACAGTTCAACTCTAACATCCATACATGACTACTGGAAAAACTACAGCTTTGATTAGACAGACCTTTGTTGGAAAAGTAATTTATCTGATGTTTAATAAGCTGTCTAGGTTGGTCATAACTTTTCTTCCAAGGAGTAAGCATCTTTTAATTTCATGGCTGCAGTCACCATCTGCAGTGATTTTGGAGCCCCCCAAAATAAAGTCTG
>SJYC01114759.1:0-32088 GCA_006408675.1 Madoqua kirkii | reverse complement strand
CTGGCGTGCTGTGATTCATGGGATCACAGAGTTGGACACGACTGAGCGACTGAACTGAACTGAACTGTAAAAGGAGTCCAAATGGCAATTAGTATCACCCTTCTTGACAACCCTGATGAATGGGAACAAAACAAATATTACACTGTGTCTATTATATTAAATTGCTTGTTAATTTATAAAAGGATCACAGAGTACCCACATTCCACTGTCTGCCTATATGCTGGCTTGTGTTTTGTCAACGTGGTGTTATCACTTCTCCTGAGGCTGGAAATGGCATCTCCCAGGATGTCCTTCCCATAAATTCCAGGGTTAAAGCCAGCCAGCCACAGTAACAGAGGTGGTAAAAGTGCCTGAAGGGCTCCGGCTTTAAGCTCCTTTCCCAGCTTCTGGCTATGTCAGTCAAGAGTAACCCAAGTCCACCACCAAATCCTAGACTGCATTTCCCACAGAGGCAAACGTCTCCACCAGCTCCCCCTTCACATTCCCCTTCAGTGTAATTTATCTTTGCAATGCTGCTTTAAACAGACACTCTCGGGGATTTTCTGCTTGGGGGATCTTTCCCATGAGTTTTGACCCAAACATTAACACTAAAGCCTCTGGCTTTTGTGTTAGTGGCTTTTTCTGATTCTGATTCCACTCATCCAGATCATCACTTTCCTGGTTCCTCCTGCAAGTATGCAAGTGCTAATTTCTCTGGTAAATCCCATGGTATTTTAGTTTTATTTTGGTAAATGCTGGTTTACTGAGTCACTACTGCTGGTTCCAGTTTAGTACTGAATGTGGTTTCAGAAGAACAAGATCATAGGGAGGAAACTCTGAATTTTTTTAAATTAACTATTTATTGGATTATGATTGTTTTACAGTGGTGTGTTAGTTTCTGCTGGGCAGCAAACTGAATCAGTTACACATATAAATGTATTCCCTCTTCTTTGGATTTCCTTTCTATTTAGGTCACCACAGAGCATGAAGCAGAGTTCCTGTGCATACAGTCTATTATCATGAGCTATCTATTTTATACATAGTAGTGAATATATGGAGAAGGCAATGGCACCCCACTCCTGCCCTCTTGCCTGGAAAATCCCATGGGTGGAGGAGCCTGGTGGGCTGCAGTCCATGAGGTCACTAAGAGTTGGACACAACTGAGTGACTTGACTTTCACGTTTCACTTTCATGCATTGGAGAAGGAAATGGTAACCCACTCCAGTGTTCTTGCCTGGAGAATCCCAGGGACGGGGGAGCCCGTGGGCTGCCGTCTATGGGGTCGCACAGAGTTGGACATGACTGAAGCGACTGAGCAGCAGCAACAATGAACATATAATAATGCCAGTCTCTCAATTCATCCTATCCCACCTTCCTCTCTGGGTAACCGTAAGTTTATTCTCTATGTCTGTGATTGTATTTTTGCTTTGCAAATAAGTTCATCTGTACCATTTTTCTAGATTCCACATACAAGTGATATTATACTAATCTGACATTTTTCCCCTCTGTTTTAATTAGATATAAAGAAATGCATGAATGACCCTGTTGCTGTTAGTAAACAAAACAATAGTATTCCATAATATGCAGTGGCAAAAGTCACTTAATATCATATATGCAATGAGTTCCCAGTCCAGGTTCAATGCATGATACTGGATGCTTGGGGCTGGTACACTGGGACAACCCAGAGGGATGGTACAAGGAGGGAGGAAGGAGGGGTATTCAGGATGGGGAACACGTGTATACCTGTGGTGGATACATGTTGATGCATGGCAAAACCAATACAATATTGTAAAGTAATTAACCTACAATTAAAATAAATAAATTTATATTTTAAAAAAGTCACTTAAGTCACCCACAATGGCATGCCTATCAAAGTCAAGGCTTGGGTGACCAAATTGCTGCCATCCATCAAACATCATCATGGAAAGAAAGAGAATAAAGACTATGGAGTTCTTTGTCTACCAGTGGAGCTTGGAGAAAAAAAAATAATCATCTCTGAGTTTAAAATTCTCTCATCTTGACTCAGGTAAGAAGGCAAAAAAGTTTTAATGTTTCTGCAGGAAATACTCTTCTCCTCATCATGCAGGGTTATTATTTCTGAAAATGAAACCCCAAATCTGAATCTGTAGGTGATTGAATTACAATGCAAATTAAATTTGTAGCTTTAAGAGATCTCTTATGTTAAAGATATTGACTAGGGAAATAATGGGATCCCCAAAACTTGGGCAGATAGAAAGGAACTGTGGGCCTTGGACACCTGAATTCCACTGAACTACCCCTTCTAACAGAAATAGCTCTTCATCTCCTCTCCAAAGAGAGCAAAGACAGCTGCTTTCCCTTATCTGAAGATACTGCAGTGATCTTTGGTGATGTAAGTGACCTTGCAGGGGAATGAGAATCCTCTTTCAAGACTCATCTCCATGACCTCTCATTGCTTCTACATTTATAACTAGCCTCAGATCCTAGTAGGACCTATGGGACTGAGGACAAAGCATGGCCCAGTAAGAGTTTCCACACATGACAAAATATCAGGGTTTCCCAGTTTACAGTGATGGAAACCTGGAGAATAAAAATATGTATGGAAATGAATTTTATTGTAATGGCAGCAAAGCTAAGCCATCAGAAAGTATCCCCCACCCCCAGTCCTTTCATGTTGGCTAATGGATCATGCTGTCACTAGGACTGGAACCCATGGGAAGATGCTGCTGCTGCTGCTGCTGCTGCTGCGTCTCTTCAGTCGTGTCCGACTCTGTGTGACCCCACAGATGGCAGCTCACCAGGCACCCCCCCGCCCCGTCCTTGGGATTCTCCAGGCAAGAACACTGGAATGGGTTGCCATTTCCTTCTCCAATGCATGGAAGTGAAAAATGAAAGTGAAGTCACTCAGTCGTGTCCGACTGCTAGTGACCCCATGGACTGCAGCCTACCAGGCTCCTCCATCCATGGGATTTTCCAGGCAACAGTACTAGAGTGGGGTGTCATTGCCTTCTCCAATGGGAAGATGAAAAAAGTTTAATTTGATTTGTCTTGTTCTGATGAGCAAAAGTGTGATTTCAATAACCTCCATAGAGTTGTGTGTCCTCAACTGATTTCCAGACTTTAGAGTATTCCCAGACCCAGAGTCCACTGATGAAGAAAAGGTCAGGTCCCCATTAAGAAGATTCTTGCTACCCTTTTAAAATGTGTACTATAAATCTTCCTTTCACCTTTATTAAAGAGACCAACAGGTTTCCCTAGTGGCTCAGTAGTAAAGAATCTGCCTGCCAGTGCTAGAGACATATAAGAGACATGGGCTCGATCCCTGGGGTGGAAAGATCCCGTGGAGAAGGAAATGCCAACTGCCTCGAGTATTCTTGCCTGGGAAATCCCATGAACAGAGGAGCCTTGCAGGCTACACTCCATGGGGTCACAAACAGTCAGACACACCTTAGAGACTAAAACAACAACAATGTGACCAATAGCCATTTGCCCAGTTAACCATTTTCCAGAGTTTTGTGCATTGGGTAATCACCCACATTTTTCAGAGATTTCTGTTCAGTAGCTCACATTCAATATGAATTCCTAGGGACCCAAACTCAAACATGGTCTACTAGTCAGAGCATAGAATTCGAAAATCAAGTGGGAATTTTGGCTTGGATTTCTCTCAAAAGAATCTCAATGATTCTCCATGGCTACTTCCCCAATCACAGAAGGTAATTAACAGAGTAAGTCTTATGAACTGAACTGTGTCTCCCCAAAATTCCTATATTGAAGCCCTAATCCCCTGCACCTCAAAATGTGACTGTGTTTGGAGACAGGCCTCTAAAGAGGTGACTAGATTAAAATGAAGCTGTTATAGAGGGCCCTCCTCCAATCTGACTGATATCTTTATAAGAAGAGGGGATTAGGACATGAAGAGAGACAGCAGAGATGATGTGCACACAGAAAGGCCATGTGAGGAGAGAGCTAGAAAGGGGCTATCTTCAGGTCAAGAGGAGAGAGCCCTCAGGAGAAACCAACTAAAGTCAGCACTTTGATATTGGACATCCAGCCTCCAGAACTGTGAGAAAATAAATTCCTACTGTTTAAGTCACCTAGTCTGTGGTGTTAGGTTATAGTATGCCTAATAGACTAATACCAAACGGATCCCCTAAAAAATATTAAGGGAAAGAGCAAGTGAAAATTTCTATAATGTGTTTTCCATGATGGCTCAGTGGATAAGAATCTGCCTGCCCATGCAGGAGACACAGTTCAATCCCGGATCTGGGAAGACTCCCACATGCCTCAGAGCAACTATGCTTGTGTGTCCCAACTATCAAGCCTGTGCTCCAGGGCATGGGAACAGCTACTGAAGCCTGAGTGTCCTAAAGCCCGTGCTCCACAGCAAGAGAAGCCACCACAATGAGAAGTCTGCACCACAGCAAAGAAAGGCCCCACTCACCACAACTAGAGGAAGACTGAATGGCAATGAAAACTCAGTACCTCTAACAATAAAAAATAAATAAACAAAATGATTTTTTAAAAAACAATGCCCCAATGGCTCAGTGGATAAAGAATCTGTCTGCAATGCAAGAAACACAAGAGATGCATTTGATCCCTGGGTAGGGATCTCCCTGCCCGGGAAACCCCATGGACAGAGAAGGCTGGTGGGCTACACTGTGTTGAGTCACAAACAGCTGGACACGACTGAGCAACTAAGCACACAAGGATTTTTTGTTTAATCTTCTGTAACTTTTACCTACAAAAAGAGTCAAGTACATTTCTGTAAGGACTGCAAAAATTAGTGCTACCATCAAGGACTTGAAGGATGAATTATGATTATTCCTACCAAGTGAAAAAGAAAAGTGAAAGTGTTAGTTGCTCAGCCAAGTCCAACTCTCTGCAACTCCAAGGACTGTAGTCTGCCCAGCTCCTCTGTCCATAAAATTCTCCCGGTGAGAATACTGGAGTGGGTAGCCACTGCCTTCTTCAAGAGATCTTCCCAATTCAGGGATCAGATCCAGGTCTCTTGCATCACAGGTAGATTCTTTAATATCTGAGCCACAGGGAAGCCCAGTTCCTACCAAATCACCATTTAATCCACCTCTCTGGACTGTGAGAAAATAAATAGCTCTTAAGGAATAACAATAATTCAGGTTTCAGCTTCAGTTGCAACTGCTGGTCCAGATGATGTGTTTTGTTTTTTTTTTCCTAACTGGAGCAAATAAACACAGACCTGAATTCTTGCTACTATTTCCAGGGGTTCAAAGGCTAGGGCACATTGAGATAGCCCCCCTGAGATGGATGTGCTGCTGACCTTGTACCAGCTGTTACTAAAAGACAGATACAACAATACACACATCACTTGCACAGGCCGCTCTGACCCATCTGCCAAGTAATCTATAAAATTATCTGCTTTGAGTGAGAGTCACAGAAAGAGAAGGCTCTGTGCCAGATGCAGCTTTATCATGCAAGCCACCCTATTGTTTGGTCCATATGACCCAGTAGATCCAATGGTGCTTAAAGAGATGCAATAGGAAGCCTATGGTCACTAAAGGGGAATCACAATATAGGTCTTTGGTATTTTGAAGCCATGAATCTTTACTTCAACTTCTACATACAACAATTCTCCATTTAACTATCCTCTCTAGCTTGCTCATAGGACTTAATACAAACTGAATGCTTGAACATGAACTAGCAATTTATCTGAGCCACCAATCATGAACTAGTATTTTCTAAACCACCAAGTTTGTGAAAATAGGGGCCAGTTAGCTGATAAATGAAAAATGTGAGCCTGTTCTGCAGATGGCTTTGTATAAATATTGATACAATCTATAAGTGGCTGGTTGGAGCACTGTAGTCCATTCAGGGATGGACAGTAGTAAAAGGAAACCATCCCAGCAGGCACATCTTTGGGCAGAGAACTGGGCACATTCCTTTTGACTGGAAGGAGTGATTTCCAGAGGTACAGATCTGCACTTATCCACGAGCAGTGGCTAACCATTTCTCTAGGTGATGGAGACTTGGGAAGAGCACAGCTGTAACACTGATGACAGCAAGGTCAGGGGAAGAGTTATCTGGACAGATCTCTCAGAATGGGCAAATCATGTGAGAATATCTGTGCCTCATGTAAACGCTCGCTGTAATTTGAGGAGAGACGGCTCTTATGAATCAAACAGAAAACACGACCCAGTTGGGAAGGTCAGTCACTTATTCTCCAGTCACTTCTGTCACTGCCAGATGGGCTCCTGCACAGAATAACAAGAGCAACGGGAACAGAGATACATGTAAGAGTTCAGCAACACGGGCTTTGCTCAGAAAGGTCAACCTGCAACCATAACCGGCCATCAGCAGGAACCAACACTGAGCTCTCGATGTGGAAAATAAGAAGAAATGAAGGTACACTGATTACCAATGAGATCCACCACAGAAGAGACATCAGTCTGTTTCATATCTTCATGTGGATCTGCCTTGCCTTACATACTTCTGACAAAACTAGTTTCCAGGTTATTATACATCCTTTATTCACCCTCATGGTATTCCAACCTCAATTACTTCTGGCCAAAGGGCTCACTGTCCAGTGAATGAATATGGCATTATGCCCCTGATCAAAGGATTCCCTGCTTTCAGCATCTTCTACGTCACTCTGAAGAGGTTGGCTTGATAGAAGAGAGGAGTGGCCTGAAGACACAGTTATCATGCAACTTTCAGAGCTCAGATATTGCTCTTAGGAGTCAATATATGCCCTGATTCAGCAAACAAAAGACAATACTCCTTCTACCATAGCCAGGATTCAAGGTCTGGGGATCAAGAGATACAGATGTGAGCGATTCCTCGCAACTTAATCATCTATTAGCAAAAATTCTACTTTCTCATGTCACATGGAGATCAATGTAGAAATAACTCCACAAAGAATGAAGAGACGGAGCCAAATCAAAAACAACATCCAGTTGTGGATGTGACTGGTGATGGAAGCAATGTTCAATGTTGTGAAGATCAACATTGCATAGGAACCTGGAATGTTAGGTCCAATAATCAAGGTAAATTGGAAGTGGTCAAACAGGAGGGCAAGAGTGAACATTGACATTTTAGGAATCAGCAAATTAAAGTGGACTGGAATGGGTGAATTTAACTCAGAAGACCATTATATCTACTACTGTGGGCAACAACCCCTTAGAAGAAGTGGAGTAGCCCTCAGAGTCAACAAAAGAGTCCGAAATGCATTACTTGGATACAGTCTCAAAAACAACAGAATGATCTGTTTCCCAGGCAAACTATTCAATATCACGGTAATCCAAGTCTATCCCTCAACCACTAATACTGAAGAAGCTGAAGATGAGTGGTTCTATGAAGACCTACAAGACCTTCTAGAACTAACATTCAAAAAATATGTCCTTTTCATTATAGGGGACTGGAATGCAAAAGCAGGAAGTCAAGAAACACCTGGAGTAACAGGAAAATTTGACCTTGGAGTACAGAATGAAGCAGGGCAAAGGCTAATAAAGTTTTCCCAAGAGAATATACTGGTCATAGTAAACACCCTCTTCCAACAACACAAGAGAAGACTCTTCATATGGACATCACCAGATGCTCTTTACCAAAATCAGATTGATCGTATCCTTTGAGGCCAAAGTTGGAGAAGCTCTATACAGTCAGCAAAAACAAGACCGAGAGCTGACTGTGGCTCAGATCATGAACTCTTTATTGCCAAATTCAGACTTAAATCGAAGAAACTAGGAAAAACCACTAGACCATCCAGGTATGACCTAAACTGAACTGATGATTATACAGTAGAAGTGAGAAATAGACTTAAGGAACTAGATCTAATAGACTGCCTGATGAATTATGGACAGGTTTGTGACACTGTACAGGAGACAGGGATTAAGACCATCCCCAAGGGAAAAAAAAAATGCAAAAAAGCAAAATGGCTGCCTGAGGAGGCCTTCCAAATAGCTGTGAAAAGAAGAGAAGAGAAAAGCAAAGAAGAAAAGGAAAGATATATCCACTTGAATGCTGAGTTCCAAAGAATAGCAAGGAGAGGTAACAAAGCCTTACTCTATGATCAATGCAAAGAAATAGAGGAAAACAACAGAATAGGTAAGACTAGAGATCCCTTCAAGAAAATTAGAGATACGAAGGGAAGATTTCATGCAAAGATGGGCTCAATAAAGGACAGAAGTGGTAGAGACCTAACAGAAGCAGAAGATATTAAGAAGAGGTGGCAAGAATACACAGAAGAACTCTACAAAAGAGATCTTCATGACCCAGATAATCATGATGGTGTGATCACTCACCTAAAGCCAGACATCCTGGAATGTGAAGTCAAGCAGGCCTTAGAAAGCATCACTACGAACAAACTAGTGGAGGTGATGACATTTCAGTTGAGCTATTTCACATCCTGAAAGATGATGCTGTGAAAGTGCTGCACTCAATATGCCAGCAAATTTGAAAAACTCAGCAGTGGCCACAGGACTGGAAAAAGTCAGTTTTTATTCTAATTCCTAAGAAAGGCACTGCCAAGGGATGCTCAAACTACCACACAATTGCACTCATCTCACACACTACTAAAATAATGCTTAAAATCCTCCAAGCCAGGCTTCAATAATATGTGAACTATGAACTTTCAGATGTTCAAGCTGGTTTTAGAAAAGGCAGAGGAACCAGAGATCAAATTGCGAACATCCACTGAATCATGAAAAAAGCAAGAGAGTTCTAGAAAAACCTCTACTTCCGTTTTATTGACTATGCCAAAGCCTTTGAGTGTGTGGATCACAACAAACTGTGGAAAATTCTGAAAGAGATGGGAATACCAGACCACTTGACCCACCTCTTGAGAAATCTGTATGCAGGTCAAGAAGCAACAGTTAGAACTGGACATGGAACAACAGACTGGTTCCAAATTGGGAAAGAAGTATGTCAGGGTTGTATATTATCATCCTACTTACTTAACTTATATGCAGAATACATCATGAGAAATGCTGAGCTGAAAGAAACACAAGGTGGAATCAGTATTGCTGGGAGAAATATCAATAACCTCAGATATGCAGATGACACCACCCTTATGGCAGAAAGTGAAGAAGAACTCAAGAGCCTCTTGATGAAAATGAAAGAGGAGAGTCAAAAAGTTGGCTTAAATGTCAACATTCAGAAAACTAAAATCATGGCATCTGGTCCCATCACTTCAAGGCAAACAGATGAGAAACAGTGGAAACAGTGGCAGACTTTATTTGGGGGGGCTCTAAAATCACTGCACATGGTGACTGCAGCCATGAAATTTACTCCTTGAGAGAAAAGTTATGACCAACCTAGACAGCATATTAAAAAGCAGAAACGTTACTTTGCCAACAAAGGTCCATCTAGTCAAGGCTATGGTTGCCAGTAGTCACGTACAGATGTAGGAGCTGGACTAGAAAGAAAGCTAAGTGCCAAAGAATTGATGCTTTTAACTGTGTTGTTGGAGAAGACTCTTGAGAGTCCCTTAGACTTCAAGGAGATCCAACCAGTCCATCCTAAAGGAAATCAGTCCTGGGTGTTCATTGGAAGGACTGATGTTGAAGCTAAAACTTCAATACTTTGGCCACCTGATGCAAAGAACTGACTCATTTGAAAAGACCCTGATTCTGGGAATGATTGAAGGCAGGAAGAGACAGATGAGATAGCTGGATGGCATCACCAACTCAATGGACATGAGTTTTGGTAAACTCCGGGAATGGTGATGGACAGGGAGGCCTGGCGTCCTGTAGTCCATGAGGTCACAAAGAATCAGACATGGCTGAGTGACTGAACTGAACTACAACGCTGGGCTATGTGGATTTAGAAGTCTTAGTTCCCAAAGAAGGACTGCTTCCATTAGGGGACACAGCCATAGCTCCCCTGACAGGAAGTTGTGACAACTGCCTGGATACCATAGGCTCTTTATTCCATGGAAACAAAAGGCAAGGAAGGATGTTTACCACACTGGTTGGGTTGATCAATTCTGACTATTAAGGAGGAACTAGATTTCTCCTACTACTATGTAGACTAGGAGTATGTTTGGTACCTGGAAAATTCTCTGTAGTGCCATTTAGCATCACACATGCTATGGTAAAAGTTCCAGGTCCACAATAACCCAATATAAGCAAGACCGTTGACATCAGAGACCATTAGGGATTAATGCATTGGATCATAGAGAACCATGAGCATCTCAAGTTCTTTCTAAGGCAAAGAGAATATGAAATGAAGAGCAGAAGAGGGAACTTTTAAATATCAGCTTCAGGACTTCCCTGTTGGTACAGTGCTTAAGAATCTGCCTTGCAATGTTGGGACTGCCAGATGGATACCTGCTTAGGGAGCTAGGAGCCCACATGCTTTGGAGCAACTATTCCCACATGCCAAAACTAAACAGTTAGTCTTCTGCAACAAAAGATTCCATATGCCACAACTAAAATTCAGCACAGCCAAATAAACAATTTTTTTTTTTTTTTTTTTAGGTAAAGACCAGCTTCACCATGTTACTAGTGGCAGAAACTAGTAATGGTTGTAAATATTTTTTCCTTACCTTCACATGAATATATTCAAATAAATATGAATCAAGACTTTCTTCCCTTATTAACATACTAGCTAATTCAAAGAGAATCAGGATTTAACGACAGTCTCTCAAATGGGAAGTATCACATAGCTAGAAGAGGAATTAACATTTCCAAAAGGTGAATAAAATGGTATATGAGACTTTTCTCTTTTGAGGGCAGGATTAGCATGTTTCTGTTTGTACAAGGGATAGTTTCATGTCCTTTGATATGAAATGTATGATAGATCACATATTACAGAAGCATGATTCTTCTATGCTTCTAAAATAAAATTATTTTCAGTTCACTCACTCAGTCCTGTCTTACTCTTTGCGAGCACATGAATCACAGCACCTCAGGCCTCCTTGTCCATCACCAACTCCCAGAGTTCACTCACACTCACATCCATTGAGTCAGTGATGCCATCCAGCCATCTCATCCTCGGTCGTCCCGTTCTCCTCCTGCCCCCAATCCCTCCCAGCATCAGAGTCTTTTCTAATGAGTCAACTCTTTGCATGAGGTAGCCAAAGCACTAGAGTTTCAGCTTTAGCATCATTCCTTCCAAAGAATACCTAGGGCTGATATCATTTAGAATGGACTGGTTGGATCTCCTTGCAGTCCAAGAGACTCTCAAGAGTCTTCTCCAACACCACAGTTCAAATGCATCAATTCTTTAGCGTTCAGCTTTCTTCACAGTCCAACTCGCACATCCATACATGACCACTGGAAAAACCATAGCCTTGAGTAGACGGACCTTTGTTGCAAAGTAATGTCTCTACTTTTCAATATGCTATGTAGTTTGGTTATAACTTTCCTTCCAAGGAGTAAGCGCCTTTTAATTTCATGGCTGCAGGCACCATCTGCAATGACTTTGGAGCCCCCCAAAATAAAGCCTGACACTGTTTCCACTGTTTCCCCATCTATTTCCCATGAAGTGATGGGACCAGATGCCATGATCTTAGTTTTCTGAATGTTGAGCTTTAAGCCAACTTTTTCACTCTCCTCTTTCATTAAGAGGCTTTTTAGTTCTTCTTCACTTTCTGCCATAAGGGTGGTATCACCTGCATATCTGAAGTTATTGATATTTCTCCTGGCAATCTTGATTCCAGCTTGTACTTCTTCCAGCCCAGCGTTTTCTCATGATGTACTCTGCATAGAAGTTAAATAAGCAGTGTGACAGTATACAGCCATGATGTACTCCTCTTCCTATTTGGCACCAATCTGTTGTTCCATGTCCAGTTCTAACTGTTGCTTCCTGACCTGCATATAGGTTTCTCAAGAGGTGGTCTGGTATTTCCATCTCTCTCAGAATTTTCCACAGTTTGTTGTGATCCACATAGTCAAAGGCTTGGGCATAGTCAATAAAGCAGAAATAAATGGTTTTTCTGGAACTCTCTTGCTTTATTTTATTTGAAGTTAAATATGTATGCAGAATGCTATACTGAGAAAGGAATTTACTCTTCTTCAGTTGCTCAGTCATGTTCAACTGTTTGCAACCCCATGGACTGCAGCATGCCAGGCTTTCTTGTCCTTCACATCTCCTAGAACTTGCTCAAACTCATGTCTATTGAGTCGGTGATGCCATCCAACCATCTCGTCCCCTGTCATCCCCTTCTCCTCCTGCCTTCAATCTTTCCCAGCATCAGAGTCTTTTCTAATGAGTCAGCTCTTCGCATCAGGTAGCCAGAGTATTTGAGCTTCAGCCTCAGTCCTTCCAATGAATATTCAGGGTTGATTTTCTTTAGGATCGACTGGTTTGATCTCCTTGCTGTCCAAGGAACTCTCAAGAGTCTTTTCCAACACCACAGTTCAAAAGCATCAATTCTTCGGCACTCAGACTTCTCACACATCCATACATGACTAATGGAAAAACCATAGCTTTGACTATGTGGACCTTTGTTGGCAAAGACTGTGCTAAACCATGTTTTGTCTATTAGTTTATTCATCTCCTGTCTATGCCTTACAACTAAGTATGGTCTGGATTAGAGTTGACCAAGAGGGAAATTTGTAAGAAGTTCAATAGTCAGAAGTGAAACAGGTGCCATTACTTTCAACAAGCAATGGCAGTGAGACACAGTGACAGACGGACATAGAGACGTACAGATTTCTCTGGTCTTCCTGACTCCTGACCTGCCCACTGATGGGGGTCCCAAGCCAACCAACAAATGCTTGACTGCAATTCCCCGTGAGACAGCAGCTTCCACACCCTTCTCTGTGAACATCTCTTCTAGTAATGCAATTCCATTCCAGTAACCTGAGGTGGCTCAGACAGTAAAGAATCTGCCTCCAATGTGGGAGACCAGAGCTCGATCCCTGGGTTGGGAAGATCCCCTGAAGGAGGGTGTGGTAACCCACTCTAGTATTCTTGCCTGGAGAATCCCATGGACAGAGGGGCCTGGCAGGCTACAGTCTATGGGGTCGCAAAGAGTCAGACACGACTGAGCGACTGAGCACAACCTGACACACAGCTTTTGGGACTCTCCTACAAACCCCAACTTGCACATTTTCACCAAACTCCATGTCTGAGGCTCCAAACAATCTGGTCTCAGAACTTTGTTCTTTTATACTCTTAAAAACAAATGCAGACCCCCAAAGAGTTTTACTATACATGGATCATATATCTAGAAATGTTAAAAAATAAGAGGCATTTTTATTAATAAAACATAAAATACACACATATTCCACATCAATAAGGTCTCAAGTCATGTAACCTCTGAAATTTCCCACCATACCCTCACGAGAGACTTGAAAGACAAAAAGGAAACTATATCTCAGCAGCATTATTAATATATTTTGATCTTATAGGCTTTCTGAGTCTTCCCAGGTGGTACTAGTGGTAAGGAATCCACTTGTCAACACAGGAGACAGATGCAGGTCTGATTCCTGGGTCAAGAAGATCCCCTAGAGAAGGGCATGGCAAGCCACTCCAGTATTCTGGCCTAGAGAATCCCATGGAGAGAGGAGCCTGGCGGGCTACAGTCCATAGTGTCAGAAAGAATCAGACGCAACTGAAGCTACTGAGCACGCATGCACACAGGCTTCTTGAAAGGTGTCTTTGGGACCCCTGAGCAGTCTTGGGAATGCCAGTGTGTCAGCAGACAGCACCCTGAGAACCCACGTTCTGTGCCATTGTGTTTATGACTTGATTCTCTTCAGGTCTTCACTCTTCTCCCTGATCACTTTTGTGTAAGCTCCAACTTATACAGCAAACTTTTTCTTCCCTTAATACTTAAACTGATTTGCTAGGGCTGCCTTAACAAAACATCACAGATGGGGTGGCTTACATAGAATTTATTTTCTCCCAGTTTCAGAGGAGGGAAATCCAAGATCAAGATGCTCGTAGTAGGATTTCCCTGGTGGTTCAGTGGTTAAGAATCCATCTGCAATGCAGGGGACACAGGCTCAACTCCTGGTCCTGGAAGATCCCACACACAGTGGAGCAACTAAGCCTGTGCCCCACAACTACTGAGCCCACACTCTAGAATCCATGCTCTGCAACAAGAGAAGCCACCACAAGGAGAAGCCCCTGCACCACAGCTAGAGAGTAGCACCCACTTGCCACAACTAGGGAAAGCCCATGCACAGCAACAAAGTCCCAGTGCAGTCAAAAAACAAAAGAAGAACATGCCAGCAGGACACATTTCTTCCAAGCCTTCTCTCCTTGGCCTGTAAGTGGCCCCCTTCTTGCTGCCTCTCTGCACATGCATATCTCTGGGGTCTCCCCTGTATGTCCGAATTTTCTCCTTTTTTAAGAACACCAGCCATATTGGATTCATCCAATGGGATTCATAACCCACTGTAAGACCTTCAGATGTGAGAGCTGGACCATAAGGAAGGCTGAGTGCCAAAGAATTGAGGTTTTCAAACTGGGGTGCTAGAGAAGATTCTTGAAAGTCCCTGCAACAGCAAGGAGATCAAACCAGTTAAACCTAAAGGAAATCAAGCCTGAATATTCACTGGAAGGACTAATGCTGAAGTTGAAATTCCAACATTTTGGTCACCTGATGCAGAGCTGACTCATTGGAAAACACCCTGAAGCTGGGAAAGATTGAGGGTAAGACAAAATGGGGGCAGCAGAGGATAAGATGATTAAATAGCATTACTGACTCAATGGACGTGAGTTTGAGCAAACTTTGGGAGATAGCAAAGGACAGGGAAGCCTGGTATGCTGCAGTCCATGGGATCAAAAAGAGTTGGACATGACTTACTGACTGAATAACAAGCTCTTTACAATCCCATCTCTAAATACAGTCACATTCTGAGGTACTGGGGGTTCAAGCTTCAACATAAGAATTTGGGGGGAACATAATCAGGCCATAAGACCACTGTTGGTCACTCTGTTTTCCCAGCAACTTTCTGATTGATATACTCTTAAAATCTTTAGCCACAGAACCTATTTTATGTGACAACTTCATAGTTTAGCCAGACAGGGTGAATATTACAAGTCAGGACTGGTGGCCCACTGTAAACATGCTTTATCATAAAGAGTTCTGTTATATATAAATAACCTCCAGACATAATAAAAAAGGAAGAGCAACCAGAAACTAACTTAGAACTCATTCTCTTCTCTCCTCAGACTAACTTCTCCTCAGCCCTTTTAAAATTCAAAAGGTGAAATGATATGGAAAACTATGATCAAATATCAGCCCTGCAGCTTATAAAAAATACTTTGTTCATGTTATCAAATTGTATATTATTGTTTCTCTGCATATTAGTTTACACCAGTGAACCAAAGGTTAATTCTGTCTGTAAATTAAATGGATTTGTAATTAGAGCCTTTGTTTAATTTGCTTTAAAGATCATTCTTGTTTATGTGTGGACCGCAATTCCATTTTTAAATATAATTGCTTCTAAGTCCCAGGGGAAGGTAACGTAGATTCAGACTAACACATTTTAATAGCAGAATTATGACTAAGGATTAACAAGGTAAAATTTTATAAAGAAGAAAGAAAAGAGAAAGTGTTAGTAGCTCAGTCGTGTCTGAATTTGTGACTCCATGGACTGTAGACCACCAGGCTCCTCTGTCCATGGAATTCTCCAGGCAAGAATACTAGAGCGGGTAGCCATTCCCTTGTTCAGAGGATATTCCAACTCAGGATCAAACTCAGGTCTCCTGCATTGCAGGTGGATTCTTTACTATCGAGCCATCAGGGAGTGCAACTTGTGGCTTTTTGGTGGGCAGTTTCTGATTACCTGTTGTTTAGAAGTTAACCTACAAAAGTTCTAGGACACAGCTTCTTTAGCCACGTTCATTGTGGAGAGTGTCTAGAATACAAACTCTTTATAAGTCTGTCTTTTCTTAGGCAGAACTCTGAAAGAAAGAAGAAAATAATTACAATCCAAGGAGTTTCGATTTTTTCATCTCTGAATTGGATGCGTTCAAAAAGTCATCTGCAAAGGTTAGAAGGGACTGAAATGGATTCCAGGATATTTCAATTACACTAGTGTGTGGCTCAGCCATGTCCTGAAGCCAAACTCTTGATCCAAACTTTTCAGGTCACAGATTCAGCCCTAAGCCAGTTTCCAGGCCAGGTAACTGTACATAGTACCCACTTATGAAGTCACTGCATGTTACTGGACAAGAATGAGTTGAGGAAATTGGTTTTTATCTTGACTCTTCTCAGAGCCAACTGGTTATAGACGGAAAGAACAAACTCAGAAGGTGGGAGGTCAGAGGAAGTTAGACATCATTTAACAGTCTGCTAACCCTGCCTTCCTTCCAAGGAAACTACGTTTGACTGACCTCAGGGATTTTTAGGTTTGGGTCTTTTTTTTCTTTTGCTAAGAGGGGAATGTGAGTTTCAAGCCAAAACTGATTTTCTGGGGATTATTTTAGAAAAGCTGAGAACTGCCACAACTGGCTCTCTTTCTGTATCCTTCTCTCACATCTTATTCAGCTACTCCTCAAAATAAAAGTTAAAGGAATATTCACAGAGGAGTAAAAATCACTACATTATTACAACCATCCAATCTCTTCTGCTGCCCTCCCCACAGCATGAAGAGATTAAGCTAGGCTAAGTTCTCTAAAAACCACATGCTACAGATTCAATGTTTGGGCACTCCCCCAAAATTCACATGTCAAAAGCCTAAAATGATGGCATTAGGAGGTGGGGCCTTTGGGCAGTACTGAGGTCATGAGGGTGCAGCCCTTGTAAAGGGATCATGCCCTTTTAAGAGAGACTCCTGAGAACTTCCTTGCTCTTTCCACCATGTGAGAACACAGTGAAAAGTAGGCAGTCTGCAACCAGAAAGAGGATTCTCACCAGAACCCTACCATGCTGACACCCTGATCTTAGACTGTCAGCCTTCAGAACTATGAGAAATAAAGTTCTGCTGTTCATAAGCACCCAGGCTGTGATATTTGGTGGTGGTGGTGGTTGTTCAGTCACTGAGTTGATTCTGACTCAGCTACTCCATGAACTGTGGCACACCAGGCTCCTCTGTTTATGGGGTTCTCCAGGTTAAGAATACTGGAGTGGGTTGCCATTTCCTTCTTTAGAGGATCTTCTCAGCCCAGGGATCAAACCCATGTTTCCTGAAATGGCAGGCAGATTTCTTGAGCCACCAAGAAAGCCCTGAGATTTGATTATAGCAGCTGAAATGGACTAAGACAGCATATGATCATTCCTACCTGAGCTTAAAACATGTTAAAGACTCTGCTTAAAGACTTACACCACAGTAATAAGCACTAAACTGGGATTTCGGGTTTCCCAGTTATCTCTGTGGGTAAAGAATCTGCCTACAACATAGGAGACCTGGGTTTGATCCTTGGGTCGGAAAGATCCCCTGGGAGAGAGCATGGCAACCCATTCCAGCTTTCAGCCTGGAGAATTCCATGAACAGAGAAGCCTGGTGGGCTATAGTCCATAGGATCACAAAGAGTCAGACATGAATGAAGTGATTCAGCATGCACTCAAACTGAGATTTCAACCTCAAAAATACTTTATTAAAATACAGCTATGTGACTAGACATGTGTTAAGTGTCAGTGGAGGTTACAATGAGAAACATACAACATGGTCCTTCCTGTCAAAGAGCAGAAAACAAGATTACATTAAGTTTCTGCTAAACCTTGGGCTATTTTATATAAGCTTGTGCTCTTCATCTGGCACCTTTACAACATGGAGTATATCAAAGTAGAATTATGGTGGGACTGGATCTCCATTTCACGAGTGTGTGTGTGTGTGCATGTGTTTGAGCGGAACTTCTCAGATCTACATATATACAATGACCTCATGGCCAAACTGTGAAGGTACAGAATTCAAAGTATTTAGCAGCTGGCAAATGTCCGCTGCAGAGATGGGGGAAAGAGCCTGCATATACAGAGGAGAGACAGATGCCCTCAGAAACTTAACCATGCTGGACCCCCTATCTGGATAATTCAGGGGGAAATGAGAAAACTATTTCTGCAATTTGGTCCATTTTAGAGAGATTAGCAACATAATTGTCTTGACTCCTCTCTTGCCCCAGTGGGTGGAGACACAGCTGGGTTTTATGTACAGGCCAAGCAAATTTTGATCTAAATGAAGGGTGAATTGCATCAGGGTTGCAAAAATGAGACTCTACACTCCGCCTCTGCCCTTCTTGTAATCTGTGTTGTGAAAGACCTTTTTCTCTGTGCTGGGATATAATTAAAGCTTATCAAATTATCCCACTCGTTTCCCTCTAAACAATACCTCATGGCCAAACTGTGAAGGTACAGAATTCAAAGTATTTAGCAGCTGGCAAATGTCCGCTGCAGAGATGGGGGAAAGAGCCTGCATATACAGAGGAGAGACAGATGCCCTCAGAAACTTAACCATGCTGGACCCCCTATCTGGATAATTCAGGGGGAAATGAGAAAACTATTTCTGCAATTTGGTCCATTTTAGAGAGATTAGCAACATAATTGTCTTGACTCCTCTCTTGCCCCAGTGGGTGGAGACACAGCTGGGTTTTATGTACAGGCCAAGCAAATTTTGATCTAAATGAAGGGTGAATTGCATCAGGGTTGCAAAAATGAGACTCTACACTCCGCCTCTGCCCTTCTTGTAATCTGTGTTGTGAAAGACCTTTTTCTCTGTGCTGGGATATAATTAAAGCTTATCAAATTATCCCACTCGTTTCCCTCTAAACAACTGCTCTCAGTATTGTGTTTCTGACTAATCTGCCCAGGTGTCTTTAAAATTTTCTCAGGAATAACTTTTGGACAATTCTTGAGGAGATCCATATATTTTGCAACCAAAGCTTCACTTCTGGTTGTACACAGCTTTCCTCTTCACATGCGTGATTTTACCATAATCTAAAGGGTTTACTTTCCTTGTTCACTCATTAATTCAGTCATACTTGTTGAATAAATTTTTTCAGAAATTTGGGGTGAGTGAGAGGGTAAATTTCTCCCTGTAGTTCTGGAACCAACATGCATCTATCAACTGGGTCTACCACAGAGAACTAGAATCAAGGAAACAAGAAAACTTAGAAATGTACTTCTGCAAAATGTCTTATTACAATATATTAGTCATACATAGTTGAAGGAGGTGTTCTACAAAGATGATTCTGGGCCTCACTTTATAATAGCACCATGATTTGAATTTTTTGTGTTTTTTTTAATATTTTTAATTCATTTATTATTTTTGGTAGCACTGGGTCTTGGTTGCTACACGTGGGCTTTCTCTAGTTGCAGCAAATGGGAGCTACTCTCTAGCTGCGATGTATGGGCTTCTCATTGTGGTGGCTTCTCTTGTTGCAGAACACAGGCACTGGTGCACAGGGTTAGTTGCTTCACTGCACATGGGATCTTCCCAGACCTAGGATCAAACCCATGTTCCCTGCATTGGCAGGAAGATTCTTATCCACTGTGCCACCAAGAAAGCCTATGGCTTGGATTTTGAGTCACCTTTACTCATGCAGTTCGCTTACACAGCAAAATGCTGTAGACATGTACACGTCAATCTAAATGAATTTGTAGTTTGATCCTGACATCTAATTTTCTAGTAATGTGAATATTTGTTTCTAAACCACCTCCAACATATGCATGGATTTCCAGAAGTAAGCGTTCCTCAAAACTGTACACATGATCATTCCAAGAATGAAAGCAAGAATTACCGATAGTCTGCTTAACCATAATTTTTATATAATTGACTAACCTTGTTGTTTGTGAATAACTTCCTCATACACTTCTCCCATATGTGTCTTGTGCTTTATAAAAGTTCTTGCTGTGATTTCTGGGTGTGTTCAAAGCAGAGAGGTTTTCTCTGTACTTATCAGTGTTTATGATATCTTTGAGTTAACATAATCTGTCAATCTGGCATATTTTTCAAACAATTAAAATTCACTGAAAATTTGAAGGAGAAAATTCACTGTGTCTCTAATTCTAACTGCAGCATATGTTCTATCCAATTTACCCAGAAGGCTTCAAGATATTTATTAAAAATTAATCATTTCATCAGGAATTTTAGAGAAATATAATTTTTCTCTCAATGGTCAACAGAGCAATTTTGCCTAGCAAATCAATAATTCATGGAAATTACCAATATAAGCTGGAAAGGATAAAAGTAAATTGTAACAGATTAATAGAAATTATTAATTTAGTAATCACTGGATATACATTAAAATCTAAGTATATTACAGAATTAAGGATTTATCTTCTTTAACTTCTTTTTATTAAAATAAATTTTTTGTAAATCTAAGATATTCCTCCACTTGGAACAGATTACATAAGTGACCCTAAGCTGCACTGTTAAAATAGACATGAAAATCACCTGTACCCTGAAATACATATAATTATTAGTTACTATTTTAGAAAATGGTGTGATTTTAACATAAGTGCAATGAATACTCAGGAAACTGGTAACGGAGAAAACTCAGAATTCACTTGTCATCATTACTAAAATTTATTTGCACAATGTTTTATTTTAATGCATTTCTCAAGACTCATGCTATAACAGTAAAAGTTTCCCAAAAGCAGTTGAACTAAAAACCTCAAATCATACAACACAATCCTGACAAAAAGCAAAGGGAAAAACAATACAATTAGTCAATAGGTTTTTAAGTACCCGTTTCATGCTCATCTGAAGCCTGCTCAACAAGAGAAAAATGTCTAGGACAAGGACTCTGTCTTAAGAAAGCTTATAGCTTATTTAAGAGATACAACATAACTCATTTTGAAAAATTCAGAACAGTTAGGCAGGAAATTTTGTGATTTGATTATAAGAACAATAGATATTCAGAGAAAAGGGAAAACAGAGGCAGGCTGAATGGCAGTCATAAAAGCTTTTTGAAGGAGAAAGAATTTAGGAAGGTTCAAGAAGGATTGATGAAAGTGAAAGAGGAGAGTGAAAAAGTTGGCTTAAAGCTCAACATTCAGAAAACTAAGATCATGGCATCCAGTCCCTACACGTCACGGGAAATAGATGGGGAAACAGTGGAAATAGATGGGGAAACAGTGGAAACAGTGGCAGACTTTATTTGGGGGGGCTCGAAAATCAATGCAGATGGTAACTGCAGCCATGAAATTAAAAGACGCTTACTCCCTGGAAGAAAAGTTATGACCAACCTAGATAGCATATTCAAAAGCAGAGATATTACTTTGCCAACTAAGCTCCATCTAGTCAAGGCTATGGTTTTTCCTGTGGTCATGTATGGATGTGAGAGTTGGACTGTGAAGAAGGCTGAGCACTGAAGAATTGATGCTTTTGAACTGTGGTGTTGGACAAGACTCTTGAGAGTCCCTTGGACTGCAAGGAGATCCAACCAGTCCATTCTGAAGGAGGTCAACCCTGGGATTTCTTTGGAAGGAATGACGCTGAAGCTGAAACTCCAGTACTTTGGCCACCTCATGCGGAGAGTTGACTCATTGGAAAAGACTCTGACGCTGGGAGGGATTTGGAGGCAGGAGGAGAAAGGTACGACCGAGCATGAGATGGCTGGATGACATCACTGACTCGATGGACGTGAGTCTGAGTGAACTCCAGGAGTTGGTGATGGACAGGGAGGCCTCGCATGCTGCGATTCATGGGGTCGCAAAGAGTCAGACACGACTGAGCGACTGAACTGAACTGAACTGAAGAAGGATTGATATGATCTGATTAGAAGACGAGAGACATTATTTCAGAAGACAGAAGTTGACTGAATAAAGACAAAAGAGCCATTAACTTACATTTGATGGGGGAAATGAAAAGCACAGGAAGAGAGGGGTGAGAACACACGATAAGCAGCAGCAGCAAGAGCGAAGCACAGTCAGGCGAAGGCAAGAGGACGGGAGCTGTGAGCCCGCCAGCGCTCTGCCAGGCACACACAGCCAAATGCCCTGAGTCTGGCCCGTCTTCAGGCAAGGCTCCCCAGTGTCCCTTAGAGGGATTTGTCATCAATTCAGGATATCAAATATCAGGCTTGGTATGAAGTGAACATGAGTGGATGGCTTGGATCCTGTGCTTAATACAAGGCTTCATCTCCAGACACTCCTCCAAAGGAGTATTTTGTTTTAGATTTGGATCCACTGGGATACTGTTCTGTTCCTCGGCTCTCCTTGTTCTTCCTTGGGCTCTAATTCATGGGTCTCAGGCTCATTAAGTAAAATAACCCTTCGGGCTCTGTCTCTGTTGTGGGAATTGAGGCTGACCTTCCTCATAGTTATATTCTACAAAAGTCAGATAATTCATAATTTGAAAATCTATGAATAGATAATGCAATACATAAATGCTATGTCTTTTTCAACCAGTAGTAGGAACTTTGGTATTCGAGGCTTATGCAAATTCACTGAGTTAAAACTGTGTAATTTATGAGAGGAAACTTGAATCTAATCTTTCAGCTCAGGAATTTGCAATGAATGAAGGGGAAATCATTGGAATGAATATGGATTTGTTTGGAACAACGGAAACTCATATGAGGAAATGATCTATAGAGCATTCAATTCAGCTTCCTGCCAATGTTGAATTGCTTCCTACCATAAAAGCTCAGAGGTTAAGTTCAGACTATTTTAAACCATGATTCAGCTGCTACCAAAACGTCAAGGAGAGCTTGAATGAGTCCTGGGCGATATAGTTTAATGTGAAGTAGTGACCTGATTCAGTCATCAATATGGTATTGTATATTTGAAAGTTGCTAAAAGACTAGATCTTTAAAGTTCTTATCATAAGCAAAAATAAAAATTCTAACTATATGTGGTGATATGTTAACTATAAGAGGTGATAAAAGTTATTGTGGTGACCCTTTCACAATATATACATGTATCAAATTCTTATATTATACACCTTGGAAGTTAGATCATATTATGTGTCAAATACAGCTCAATAAAACTGGGGAAAAAAATTTATGGCCTTCTTCTGGAAACTGTACTACCAATCCACATCTGAACATATTTTTTGCCTGCAACTATGTAAAGTCCCTGATTAATCTGATTAGTGGATCAGTATTTTAGGATTATAGCCTGTCCCTGAGGAATATATTAAAAAGACAAGGTTTACCATTATATGTCTTAGCCTATAATATAAAACCTATCCCAGGACCAACACTTCAGCTGCCACATCAAAGCAAGCCACAGACAACTAAGCATGTTGGAGACAATTTCCCTGCCCTTTCTATGGCTTCTATGAAGCTAACCCCAGCTGATTCAGCAGCTATAGGCCTTCCTGGGTGGCTCAGACAGTAAAGAATCTGCCTGCAGTATGGGAGGCCTGAGTTCGATTCCTGGGTTGAGAAGATCTCCTGGAGAAGGGAAAGGATACCCATTCCAATATTCTTGCCTGGAGAATCCCATGGACACAAGTGACCAACACTTCAGCTGCCACATCAAAGCAAGCCACAGACAACTAAGCATGTTGGAGACAATTTCCCTGCCCTTTCTATGGCTTCTATGAAGCTAACCCCAGCTGATTCAGCAGCTATAGGCCTTCCTGGGTGGCTCAGACAGTAAAGAATCTGCCTGCAGTATGGGAGGCCTGAGTTCGATTCCTGGGTTGAGAAGATCTCCTGGAGAAGGGAAAGGATACCCACTCCAATATTCTTGCCTGGAGAATCCCATGGACACAAGAGCCTGGCAGGCTATAGTCCATGAGGTCATGGTCCATGAATACAACTGAGCAACTTTCACACACACACACACACACACACAGCTGATTCAACACTTTGCTATGTAATTCCCATGGTAAAGCTGAATGGATAACTAAATGAACAAACTTAAATCCAGTCATAAGCCCAAATCTCATGTTGTCAATGGACTTCTTAGGTGGTGCTAGTGGCAAAGAACCTGCCTGCCAATACAGGAGATATAAGAGACTCAGGTTTGATCCCTGGGTTGGAAAGATCCCCAGGAGGAGGGTATGGAAACCCATTCCAATATTCTTACCTGGAGAGTCCCATGGACAAAGGAGCCTGGCAGGCTACAGTCCATGGTATCACGAACAGTCAGACAGGACTGAGCTAGCAAGCATGCATGCTCCAGCCTCAGATTCTTCACAAGGATAGCACTACTTACTCAGCAGAGTAAGTAGCCTTGGATCCAAGTAAAGCCTTGGATCCCAACTCCTTCTCATCATTTTTCTAGCCAAAAGCTACTCATCTTTCAGCTCTCAACACCAGTGTTGCTTCCTCAAGACACCTTCTGATGCCCTCAAACAGATCAGTTCTACCCAATACGTGCCTTTCTATTCCTGTGTAATTTTTATTCAGAGCACTTATCATGGATTATGATAGCACTTATCATGGATTATGGTACTAGTACATCAGTTCAATTCAGTTCAGTTCAGTTCAGTTGCTCAGTCATGTCTGACTCTTTGCAATCTCATGGACTGCAGCATGCCAGGCCTCCCTGTCCATCACCAACTCCCAGAGCTTACACAAACTCATGTCCATTGAGTCAGTGATGCCATCCAACTGTCTCATCCTCTGTCGTCCCCTTCTCCTGCCTTCAATCTTTCCCAGCATCAAGGTCTTTTCAAATGAGTCAGTTCTTCACATCACATGGTCAAAGTATTGGAGTTTCACCTTCAACACGAGTCCTTCCAATGAATATTCAGGACTGATTTCCTTTAGGATAGACTGGTTGGATCTCCTTGCTGTCCAAGGGACTCTTGAGAGCCTTCTCCAACACCACAGTTCAAAAGCATCAATTCTTCGCAGCTCAGCTTGCTTTATCGTCCACTCTCACATTCATACATTACACTAGTACATATTAGGCCACTAATAAGTTTGTAAGATTGAATGTTTATTGGCTGTATATTGTCACCTTGCTTATTTAACTTATATGAAGAGTACATCATGAGAAATGCTGGACTGGATGAAACACAAGCTGGAATCAAGATTGCCAGGAGAAATATCAGTAACTTCAGATATTCAGATGACACCACCCTTATGGCAGAAAGTGAAGAAGAACTCAAGAGTCTCTTGATGAAAGTGAAAGAGGAGAGTGAAAAAGTTGGCTTAAAACTCAGCATTCAGAAAATGAAGATCATGGCATCTGGTCCCATCACTTTAAGGCAGACAGACAGGGAAACAGTGGAAACAGTGACAGACTTTGTTTATTTGGTTTCTGGGGCTCCAAGATCACTGCAGATGGTGACTGCAGCCATGAAATTAAAAGATGCTTACTCCTTGGAGGGAAAGTTATGACCAACCTAGACAGCTTATTATAAAGCAGAGACATTACTTTGCCAACAAAGGTCCATCTAGTCAAAGCTATGGTTTTTCCAGTAGTCAGGTATGGATGTGAGGGTTGGACTATAAAGAAAACTGGGTGCTGAAGAATTGATGTTTTTGAACTGTGGTGTCGGAGAAGACTCTTAAGAGTCCTTTGGACAGCAAGGAGATCCAACCAGTCCATCCTAAAGGAAGTCAGTCTTGAATATTCACTGGAAGGACGGATGTTGAAGCTCAAACTCTGATACTTTGGCCACCTGATGTGAAGAACTGACTCATTTGAAAAGACCTTCATGCTGGGAAAGATTGTAGGCAGAAAGAGAAGGGGAGGGGACGACAGAGGATGAGATGGTTGGATGGCATCACTGACTCAATGGACATGAGATTGAGTGAGCTCCAGGAGTTGGTGATGGACAGGGAGGCCTGGCGTGCTGCAGTCCATGAGGTTGCAAAGAGTCGGACTCGACTGAGGGACTGAACTGACTGAACTGAAGACTGAATGAGGAGCATGCAGCATGTGCCACTCTATACCTGAGCTTCTGTTTAACACAGAGCACCCGCGTTCGAAATGCTCTTGGTTTTTATCTCAGATCACTGGCATTCCTGAGATTAAAATCTTGGAACCACCAAAAGACTTATCAAAAAAGAGAAATAAAGTACATGTGTTTAAAGTCCACTGATCATTTCAGACATATGAAGCTTTAGGGAAAACGGAGACTATGGGTACCTAGACCCCTCATGGCACAAAGGGACTGTCCACCCCACTCAATCTTTTCTCATCCCATCCACACTCATTCAGATGGAAAGAGACTCTTTGAAAGACCAAGGAAAGAGGCAAAGACACTGTGAGTTTTTATTTTGTTTTCTTTCAAACTGAAGAGTGTGGATATTAGTAAGACAAGATATTTATTTTATCTCTCTAGATGTTTCACTCTAAGCAATCTAGGACAGATAATCCACTGTTAAAGAAGATTGTGTCAGTCAGTATGAGCCAGGTTATGCTTCAGTAAAAATCAAGCACAAAATCTCAGTGTCTCCTGATTCAGATGTTAAAGAAACTGCCTGCCAGTGCAGAAGATGCAGGAGATGTGGGTTCGATTCGTCGGTGGGGAAGAGCCACTGGAAGTGGCACAAAGGGACTGTCCACCCCACTCAATCTTTTCTCATCCCATCCACACTCATTCAGATGGAAAGAGACTCTTTGAAAGACCAAGGAAAGAGGCAAAGACACTGTGAGTTTTTATTTTGTTTTCTTTCAAACTGAAGAGTGTGGATATTAGTAAGACAAGATATTTATTTTATCTCTCTAGATGTTTCACTCTAAGCAATCTAGGACAGATAATCCACTGTTAAAGAAGATTGTGTCAGTCAGTATGAGCCAGGTTATGCTTCAGTAAAAATCAAGCACAAAATCTCAGTGTCTCCTGATTCAGATGTTAAAGAAACTGCCTGCCAGTGCAGAAGATGCAGGAGATGTGGGTTCGATTCGTCGGTGGGGAAGAGCCACTGGAAGGGAACAGCAACCTACACCAGTATTCTTACCCGGAGAATCTCATGGACAAAGGAGCCTGGCGGGCTACAGTCCATGGGGTCACAAAGAGTCAGACATGACTGAGCAACTTATACACTAAAATCACAGTGACTAACCACAGCACAAATCTGTTTCTCACTCCCTCTTTCATGCCCAGTGTGAACTGATGTTGGAATTCTGCTCATTCTAATTACTCAAGGATGAGATGAAAAGGAGGTCCATCTTGATACAGGTTTCCTTGATGATCCACAGAATGATGTGAGGCAATAAAAATTATCATGCACCAGCTGGTAAAGTTACCTCTGGAAGTGACACACATTACTTTAGTTCACATTTCATTAGTCAAAATAAGTCATGGCCATGCCTAGCTACAAAATCAAGATAGTATAACCCTACCACCTGCCAGTATTGAGATGAAACAACTCTGATGATTACCAAGCAACCATAAGAATTGATAGCAGACAGTCCAGTCCAAAACAAAAGTGATCATGATCTTGGTTTTTCTGTGCACCAGCAGAACGGGGACTTGTGTAGAACAAAAGAGAACAGGGAGAGAGAACTTGCAAAACTCCAATAAGTTTAACTCAGAAGTGGCAAGTCAACAGGAAAAGGAAAGAAGTAAAATGGTCGCTCACCCTCACTTGCTTCCTCTGGAAAACATATGTTTATGACCAACTACTGTAAAATTGTTTCCTCTCTAGAAATACACTGCATGAGCATACACATAACAGAAAAGTTAAACTAATATAGTGCAATTACTGATTATCATTATTCAAAAAGAAGGCATTTAGGGGAAGAAATGGCAAATGTTTTTTAGTAGAGATCTGAAGTAGCTTTAAGATGTAGAAAACACTGCTGCTGCTGCTGCTGCTGCTAAGTCGCTTCAGTCGTGTCCGACTCTGTGCGACCCCATAGATGGCAGCCCATCAGGCTCCACCATTCCTGGGATTATCCAGGCAAGAACACTGGAGTGGGTTGCCATTTCCTTCTCCAATGCATGAAAGTGAAGTCGCTGAGGATCTATAAAAATACTGAAGGTAAGGCAATGTAGTAAAGAAAAAATTTAGAAGAGAAAATGGGTCTCACTAAGAATTCTACTTCCTTCAATGACAATGAGGTAAGACATTTTACCTATATTTAATCATATCACACCTCCCTTCCATTTTCTTTCCATGTTACCAAGCAGGTAGCCAGATGCTTTAGATCAGCAGGCCTTGACTTTTTGGGCACCAGGGACCAGTTTCATGGAAGACAATTTTTCCATGGATGGTGGAAGGGCAAGCGATGCAGAGCAGCTGTAAATACAGATGAAACTTCACTCGCTTACCCACTGCTCGCCTCCTGCTGTATAGCCCGGTCCCTAACCAGTCATAGATTGATACCAGTCCATGGCCCGAGGATTGGGGACACCTACTTTAGATTTCTCAATTCAAGTGTTTTGTTGTGCAGACAGCAGAGGAGTGACTTCATTGAAGATATCACACCAGAATCTTAAGAGGACAAGGGACAGCCCGGCTCTAGAACAGTGACTGGAGAAGGCAGCGAAACTCAGACCGCTACTCAGACCGCTGCTGTGCAGTCACTCAAGGACACTGAGCCCTAAGTCAAAAGTAATGATTTTCACACCTTCAAGTTTGAAACAAAAGTAGCACAGTTGTTTGTCTTGGAAGGATCGTGGACAACAGGCATCACAGGGGTTATCAGCGAGACTGGAGGAGCTTCCCTGACATTCTGGTGAAGCCATAAATGCCCTGGAGTTGCGTACAATCTGGTGGAGTAGACGGCAGGCAACACTAAAGATCAAATGTGCCACCAGTCCCGACAGGATGGGCGCTCAAAGGCAGATCTGAGTTGACGTAAGGGTGAAAGAGAATGTTACTGGTGGTACTGTGGCTAAGAATCTACCTGCCAGTGCAGGGAATATGGGCTTGATCCCTAGACCAGGAAGATTCCACGTGCCAAGGGGCAACTAAGCCCAGAGGCACAACTACTGAGCCCGAGCGCTGTAAATACTGAAGCCCAAGCACCCAAAGCCTGTGGAACACAAGACAAGCCATCTCCATGAGGAACCCACGCACTGCAACACAGAGCAGCCCCTGCTCGCTGCAACTAGAGAAAGCCCACCTGCTGCAACGAAGACACAGCATAGCCAAAAAGAAATAAAAATATCTTCAGAAAAGGGGGAAAGAAACGTGTCAGTTCTCATACAGTAGAGCACATAGTTGAAAATCTGTACTCTAAAAGATTATGACTTGTACCAGACTTAGGAAGCCATTAGCAAATGACACCTCTTTCTACTTCTCTCCATATAGTTTTGCCTACCTTGAGATTTCTTTTTTTTTTTAATGGTGGACAGGGACTTCTCACAGATATTATGATGTTAATTCTTAGGATAAGTGTCTTAAAAAATACCTAAAGCCTGAGGGCTACCTACCCCTAAAGCTGCCAGGGGTTCTATCCAAATTGTTAGAGAGCACAGAAAACAGGGATCACCATCTTAGGGAGAACGAAGATAGGAAAACAAACAGTTGAATAATATAGGATGCCCTGTGTTGGACCTTGGAATCAGTATGTGACCTACTACATTTTTCTCTAGGAGTTTAACATTTATGTTACCTGCTTAATGAAGATTTTATTTTGCCTATGGACTGGTCATCTCAGAAATTCTTAGTAATTTGTTGTTGTTGTTGTTTAGTCACTAAGTTGTGTCCAGCTCTTTTGTGACCCCACGGACTGTAGTTCACCAGGCTCCTCTGTCCATGGGACTTCCCAGAATACTGGAGTGGATTGCCATTTCCTTCTCCAGGGTATCTTCCCCATCAGGGACCAAACCCATGTCTCCTGCACTGGCAGGCACTTTCTTTACAACTGAGCCACCAAGGAAGCCCTCTTAGTAACTATCAAAGGCTAAATATTATTCCTAAAAATCAGAGCTCCATGTTATCCTTCAATCTGTCTGTGGTCAAAATCATTTCTTTCAAATCCTACGCAATGGAAATACAATAACGTAACCCATCTACTTTGAGTTGGTTAAAGATTTACAGATGTGAAGCAAATGTTACAAGGAGGAAAAGCAGTTTAAATTTAAAGACAGAGAGAGGCCTGAGTTTTGAATTTCAATCTGTGAAGCTTTTCATTAGAAGTTTTAGAATGCTTTCATCACTAATTAATAAATAATGATATGTCAGACAAGTAAATTTAATACTGAGATAACTAACAGATACACATACCAAAATCTATTTAACACTAACTTCATCTCATTTGAGCACCACTCTTTCAGTGTTTTGTTCAATGAAAACTGACACTTGGTGTATCAGATCAATTATCAAATAGAAAATAGCATGCAAAATAATTATAGCCAAGCCCTCAGTCAGGTCCCTGGACTTCCTTCTGCAACTTCATTCTTCCCAAAACAAATCATTACCTCCAGCTCTATTCTCTGAACATCTTTCAAACCCTCATTGTCTCCCTTATGCTTTTGCTCATGCAATTTCTCCTAGAATTGCCCCTCTTCATTCGTAATTGCTTTGAGGACAGAAACCAACTCTTGGTCAGCCTTGCACCCTCTGGAGGCTCTAATGTGGCATCTGCATATAAAAAGGCACATGATAAATGTTCACTCAATCGAACTGAATTTTGACTGCTGACTTCAGCCATTGTTACAGTGATCTTCATAACATAGGGCAAATAGGAGTTTACCAACCTATACTGCTACTCTTAATCTGACAAGAAAACCCACATTTTTCTGAAAAAAAAAGAAAAGAAAAATCAAGTAGGCAGGTTAAGACAATAAAAAATTGGACTATAAAAGTCAGTTCCATGGAAGAACCATTTTCTTACTGTCCTTAATAAGTGCACTGGTCCAAAGTACAGATGTTAAAGAAACATTCCTATTTAGTTAATAGTCCATAATGGATCTCAACAGAGCCAATCTTCATTCTTTTCAGGACTCTGTAGACAGTTTTTTTTTTAGTTTCTGTCTTAGAAGGTTTGGGTTGCTTTGAGATTGCCCACCCCACCCCACATCCTTTTTTTTTTTTTTAATTCATAGATCTCCAAGGCATACTAGAAGAGTGAATCAGTTCTGCTCAAAATGAAAGGACTTTGGTAATTAGGTGAACCATTCCACTTATTTGAAGTCATTCCTTAAATGTGTGAAATAGTTTGAATAAGCTCATGTTTATGCAAAGATTAATAGGAGCATTAAGCTCTTATGTTAGTAATGATAAAGGAAAATTTAAGTATTTCATGTATAGTTCCCACACTCTTCGTGTTTTTAAAGGATGTAAACGCTTTATGCTTAAATAATAATGATGTTAATAATGATGATTAAATGTCTCCTGTGTGCCAACCCCTGCAATAAGCACTTACCCACCCCACCTAATTCAATTTAAAACTCATTAACACTAACAGATATTCATAGCCTCTTGTCACAGATGGGAACACAGAAGCACTGAGAGGCTATATAACTTAGCTAGGGGCCACATAGTTCACTAGCAGAACTGAAATTGGACCCGAAATAAATTCTGTAATTCCCAATCTTCATTAGATTATGTTATATCCCAAGTTAACTAAATACCCTACCAATTAGTTGGCACCTGAGACAGTAACTGGGAGAACGCAATGGCAACCCACTCCAGTGTTCTTGCCTGGAAAATCCCATGGATGGAGGAGCCTGGTAGGCTATAGTCCACGGGGTCGCTTAGAGTCGGACACGACTGAGTGACTTCACTTTCACTTTTCACTTTCATGCATTGGAGAAGGAAATGGCAACCCACTCCAGTGTTCTTGCCTGGAGAATCCCAGGGATGGGGGAGCCTGGTTGGCTGCCATCTATGGGGTCACACAGAGTCGGACAAGACTGAAACGACTTAGTAGCAGCAGAGATGGTAACAGAGTTTGGGAAGAGTTGACCAATTTACTACTTAAGATCCCATCAACCGGAGTTTTGACTGAAGGTAAGAAAGCAAATGGGAAGTTCAGGCAAAATTTTCTACAACTGGAAAATTTCAGAATGGAGAACCGTCTTTCTGCCAGGTTGTACTGGCACACTGCGTATGGAGGGAGCTCTTGCCAAACTGTTGGAACCAGACAAGCCCAGCTGAGAAAAAAATCTGTAGGTCACAAAATCTCACTATACATTACTCAAGTGTGTGCACGTAGTTTTCTGCCTCACATCATATCAAAAAGGCTTTGCTCTGCTTTCCAGTTCTGTGTTGATTTGAGCCCAGACTACACAAAAAGAAACAAAAAGCTGAGAGTTGCTGATTAACTAGCTATTTTTAAACATCCAACCATCCAACATGTTTAGCAGTGATCTGAAAATATATTAATAAATCAGATCCCTACTGTATTTTCAGATGGCCCAAACTGAATAACAGAGCTAATACAATTAAGATACTATACTGTGATAGAGTGCCTGATGAACTATGGAATGAGGTTTGTGACACTGTACAGGAGACAGG
>SJYC01114758.1:0-15458 GCA_006408675.1 Madoqua kirkii | reverse complement strand
TTATGAGCACTCAGCTGGCTTTCCAATCTCACTTCTCCTCTCTGGCTAGAATCATGGCACCCAACTTTTTTTTCCCTATAACTCTAAATTGGATTGCACGAGGGCTTTGCCACCCTTCTGTTCTAAAGTCAAAATAATTAGGAGCTTGCTATTGTTATTGCTGTTGTCACTAGGTTGTGACTAACACTTTTGCAATCCCACAGACTATAGTCCTCCAGGATCCGCTGCCCAGCCCCAAGTAGGAGCCAGTATACTTCATAACCATTAAGTGAAATTTGCACATTCCTATATTTATATCATACAAGAGATATAAATATATATATATCATACAAGAGATATAAATATATATATATTTATATAACACATGGACATTACCAGATATTCAACACCAAAATCAGACTGATAATATTCTTTGCAGCCAAAGATGGAGAAGCTCTATACAGTCAGCAAAAACAAGACCTGGAGCTGACTGTGGCTCAGAGCATGAACTCTTTGTTGCAAAATTCAGGCTTAAAATGAAGAAAGTAGGGAAAACCACTAGACCATTCAGGTATGACCTAAATCATATCCCTTATGGTTATACAGTACAGGTGACAAATCAATTCAAGGGACTAGGTCTGGTAAACAGAGTGCTTGAAGAACTATGAACAGAAGTTCATAACACTGTACTGGAGGCAGTGAGCAAAACCATTACCAAGAAAAACCAATGCAACAAGGCAAAGTGGTTGTCTGAGCAGGCCTTACAAATAGCTAAGAAAAGAAGAGAACCAAAGGTTAAGGGGAAGGGAAAGATATACCCAACTGAATGCAGAGTTCCAGAGAATATCAAAGAGAGATAAGAAGCCTTCTTAAGAGAACAATGCAAACAAATAGAGGAAAACAAGAGAATAGGAAAAGACTAGAGATCTCTTTAAGAAAACTGGAGATATCAGAGGAACATTCATGCAAATATGGGCATGATAAAGAACAGGAAAGCCAAAGACCTAACAGACGCAGAAGAGATTAAGAAGTGGCAAGAATACACAGAAGAATTATATTTAAAAGGTCTTAATGGACCAGCCCCAAGCATCCTGCTGTACACCTGTGGTGGATTCATGTTGATGTGTGGCAAAACCAATACAGTATTATAAAGTAAAAAAATAAAAAATAAAAAGGTCTTAATGACCTGGATAACCACAAAGGAGTGATCTCTCACCCAGAGGCAGACATCCTGGAGTATGAAGTTAAATGAGCCTTAGGAAGTTTAACTACAAACAAAGCGAGTGGAGATAATGGAATTTCAGCTGAGCTATTTCAAATCCTAAAAGATGATGCTATGCAAGTGCTGTACTCAATATGCAACAAATTTGGAAAACACAGTTGTGGCCACAGGACTGGAAAAGATAAGTTTTCATTTCAATCTCAAAGAAAAGCAATGCCAAAGAATGTTCAAACTACCATATAATTGCACTCATTTCACAAGCAAGCAAGGTAATACTCAAAATCCTTCAAGCTAGCTTCAATTGTAAATGAACTGAGAACTTCCAGATATACAACTTGGATTTATAAAAGGCAGAGGAACCAGAAATCAAATTGCCAGCATTCACTGGATCCATAGAAAAAGCAAGAGAATTTTTAAAAAATCTACTCTGCTTCATTGACTATGCTAAAGTCTTTGACTGTGTGGATCACAACAAACTGTGGAAAATTCTTAAAGAGATGGGAATACCAGACCACCTTATCTTTCTCCTCAGAAACCTGTATGCAGCCCAAGAAACAAGAATTAGAACTGGACATGGAACAACAAACTGGTTCCAAATTGGGAAAGGAGTACATCAAGGTTGTATATTATCACCTTGCTTATTTAACTTACATGCAGAGTACATCATGTGAAGTGCCAGGCTGGAACACACACAAGCTGGAATCTAGATTACCAGGAGAAATAGCAATAACCTCAGATATGCAGATGATACATACCACTGTAATGGCAGAAAGTGAAGAAGAACTAAAGAACCTCTTGATGAGGACAAAAGAAGAGAGCTTAAAACTCAGCATCCATAAAACTAAGATCATGATATCCAGTCCTAGCACTTCACAGCAAACAAATGAGGAAAAAGTGGAAACAGTGACAGATTTTATCTTCTTGGGCTCCAAAATCACTGCGGATGGTGACTGCAGCCACAACACTTGCTCCTTCAAAAGAAACTTGCTCCTTCAAAAGAAACTTGCTCCTTCGAAAAAAAGCTAGGACAAACCTAGACAGTGTATTAAAAACCAGAGACATCACTTTGCCAACAAAGGTCCATCTAATCAAAGCTATGGTTTTTTCCAGGAATCATGTACGAATTTGAGAGCAGGACCATAAAGAAGGCTGAGCGCCAAAGAATTGATGCCTTCGAACTGTGGTGCTGGTAAAGACTCTTGAGAATCCCGTGGATAGCAAGGAGATCAAACCAGTCAATCCTAAAGGAAATCAATTCTGAATATTCATTGGAAGGGCTCGTGCTGAAGCTGAAGCTCCAATATTTTGGCCACCTGATGCGAAAAGCCAACTCATTGGAAAAGACTTTGATGCTGGGAAAGACTGAAGGCAAGAGGAAAAGGGGGTGACAGAGGATGAGATGGCTGGATGGCACCTCTGACTTAATGGACATGATCCTGAGCAAACACTTGGAAGTAGTGAAGGACAGGGAAGCCTGGCATGCTGCAGTTCACGGGTCACAAAGAGTTGGACAGGACTGAGCGACTGAATAACAACAAATATCTATATGAGGATATAGAGTAATGTTTTAATATTTGGGCTTTCCTGGTGGCTCCGTGGTAAAGAATCTGCCTGCAGTGTAGAAGATGTGAGTTTAATCCCAGGTTTGGGAAGATTCCCTGGAGGAGGAAATAGCAACCCACTCCAGTATTCTTGACTGGAAAATCCCACGGACAGTTCACTGGCAGTCTTCATCTATGAGTCAGCAAAGAGTTGCGCATGACTTAGCAACTAAAGAGCAGCAGCAGCAAATGTGAGATACCTCAGGCTGGCCTCTCTCTGAACTCTCTAGCTATCAGAGAGGAAGAAAAGAAAGTGGGACAAGCCAAACACCAGTGATTAGCTAGAACTAGTCTCAGCATATGGCGAACAGTGCCCCCAGCTGCTGTGGTCCTCCTCCCAGCTTAGGATGGGAGTGGAGAAAAGAGAGCAGGAAGGAATCTGCAAAGGACTCTCTCCCATCCTCTACACTCCATCTAAAACTCTTCCCAACACTGCTCCACCTTTGGAGACACATCTATAGACTCTAGACAGAGCTCATTTTCCATTCTTGAGCCAGAAAGCAGGGCAAACAATTCAAAAACATGAGTTATGGATAATATAATTAGATTTTCTGAATCAAAATGGAAACATACTGATCAGACACATTGGCTAAGCAATCCACAGTCAAACAAGAGTGCAGAATAAACTGCCACAGCATGGTTAATTAGCTATACGCCAATACAAAATTAAAAGTTTAAAGTTAAAAAAAATACAGATTTTGATAAAAAGAACACAGAATATTTTTATCAATGCTGATAGATGCATAGTTTTATTATTCTAACATCACTGAAATAAGGATAAGAATGTGTCTTGTAATCATTAACATGTGGGTTTAACTGATAGCACTTTTTTTCTTGATTTGTGGTATAAAAAGTAACAGTATGCCTTGCAATCAATAGTATCTTAGATTTGATCAATCTGAACCCAGGATTATCCCAGAAAATTCAGGAAAAGCAATCTGATTTTCTGTCATGTTCAATACACAGGCTCAAGCCTTGCAGTTCTCTAAACCCAAACTGGATTTAAGAGGGAGAGTGCAACAGTCAGTTTTATTGCATCAACTTGCCTAGAATCTAGTCTCCAGTTATTCAAACACTAATCCAGGAATTGCTGTAAAGGTGTTCTGTAGATATGAGGTTAACATCCTCCATCAATAGATTTTAAGGAGATTATCCTCCATAATCTGGGTTGACCTGATCCAATCAGTTGAAAGGTTTTGAGAGGAGATCTGTGGTTTCCCTGAGGAAGCAGAACTTCCCCAGCATCAGATCCTACCAGAGACTTTCCAGCTGGTCCTTCTTGACAGCCTGATGTATGGATTTTGAAGTTGCCTAACCAGCTCTCAGTCACATAAGCCAATTTCTTACAATAAAATCTTTTATAAATATTCTATAGTTCTATTTCTCTGTTGGAACTCTGACTGCTACAGAGGGTCAGCAGTATTTTTGTCTTCTAATATTTTCTCTCTTTTTGACATTTACTTAACTGAGAAGGTAATACATTCTCCTGTTCCTTTTATTTATATAAAAGTACACAGTGATAAGATTTCTGCCAACTCCCTTTCCCATCTTCTAAGGTCTGAACCTACCATCTGTCATATGTAACCACGATGATTTTTCTTTGTGAATAATTCTATATTTTTATATATAAGCAAAGAAATACAGATTTACATCTCCTCCAATCCCCACCAATTTGCCAAAAAGAAGAAGAATAAAAGTAGCCTACTCTTTACTAAGTCCTGTACTCTGTCTCTTTTTCTTAATAATTCTGAAAGCTTTTTCCATTTCAGTATGCAAAGAACACCTTTATACTTTTTTCACAGCTATATTATATTCTATTGCATGTCCATACCATGATTTCTCTAATCAGTCACCTACTGGTGAACATTCAGCTCATTTCAACATGTTTGCTATTATTCACAAGGGAATATCCAGTATAAATAGATGGATAGAAATAACTGTATATAATAACTTATGTCTGTATAATCATTGCATACTTTGAGCAAGAGTAGAACAACATACAAGGGGAATTACTTACAATGTCAGAGAGTATATGCATTTTCAATTTTGAGAAACTTTCCTAAATTGTCCTAAATGTCCCACTATAGGTGAAAAAAGTATTTCTTTAGGAAATATTTGTTTTTCCATAGCCTCAGCTATACAAGTGTGTCATTGATCTTTGGCATTTGTGCCAAATCAATAAATTACAAAAGTATGTTACACTAAATATATATTTTTATTTCTTAATCAGAGTGACATAGAATATTTTTTTAGTATTAATAGTCAACAGAAGGAATTTGTAAAAAAGGGTAACAAAGACAAGAGCTATATCTTTGGGTTCTTTTTATTTCCTTTGCTGTATAAGCTCTTTGTATATCTTTGGACTAGTTTTCAATTAAGCTCGTCTTTTTGTATCATTGAAGAGTTCTTAGATATTAAGGAGGTTCAGTTCAGTTCATTTCAGTTCAGTCACTCAGTGGTGTGTGACTCTTTGTGACCCCATGAATCACAGCACGCCAGGCCTCCCTGTCCATCACCAACTCCCAGAGTTCACTCAGACTCACGTCCATCGAGTCAGTGATGCCATCCAGCCATTTCATCCTCTGTCATCTCCTTCTCCTCCTGCTCCCAATCCCTCCCACCATCAAAGTCTTTTCCAATGAGTCAACTCTTCGCATGAGGTGGCCAGAGTACTGGAGTTTCAGCTTTAGCATCATTCCCTCCAAAGAAATCCCAGGGCTGATCTTCAGAATGGACTAGCTGGATCTCCTTGCAGTCCAAAGGACTCTCAAGAGTCTTCTCCAACACCATAGTTCAAAAGCATCAATTCTTCAGTGCTCAGCCTTCTTTACAGTCCAACTCTCACATCCACACATGACCAGTGGAAAAACCATGGCCTTGACTAGATGGACCTTAGTTGGCAAAGTAATGTCTCTGCTTTTGAATATGCTATCTAAGTTGGTCATAACTTTTCTTCCAAAGAGTAAACATCTTTTAATTTCATGGCTGCAGTCACCATCTGCAGTGATTTTGGAGCCCCCCAAAATAAATTCTGACTCTTTAAGGAGGTTACTCTCTATATAATATAGGAATGCTAATATTTTCACCTTTTTTTTTTTGTCTTTTGGCCTTCTTGGTGGTCACATAGAATTTTTTTTTACGGATTTTGATTTACCAGTCTTTTCTTTTTATGTCCGCCATATTTTGTGTTATACTTCACACCAAGGCCTTCACACCAAGGTTCTAAAGGCATTCACTTTTCTTTTTCTATAGAATGTTTAAGGTTTCTTTTTTTTACATTTAACTATTATTTTTCAGATGACTGACAAGCTGTCACAGATCATATATTAAATTAGGCTACTTTTTCCCTACTTACCAGAGAAGCCTTTGTCATATACTGAATTTCTATAGAATACTTGGATTTAGTGCACTCCATTGGTTTATATGTCTATGAACCAGTACCACATCTTTTAATTGGGCTTCCCTGGTGGCTCAGACAGCAAAGAATCCACCTGCAGCGTGGAAAACCTGGGATTGATCCCTGCGTTAGGAAGATCCTCTGGAGGAAAGCATGGCAATCTACTCCAGTATTCTTGCCTGGAGAATTCCAGGAACAGAGAAGCCTGGCAGGCTATAGTCCACAGGGCTACAAAGAGTCGGACACTAATGAGCAACTAGTATTTTAATTAATAAAGCTTTAGAATATATTTTAACTTTTTGGCAGGGTTAATTCTTCCCTGTCTTTCTCCACTCCCATCACTGCTCTTCTTTCAGAGCATTTTCTTGACAATTCTATTTGGTGCTGCATAAGAACTTTAGAAATAGCCTTCTGTCCACCTTGCCCGCCTCCCAAATATTTCTACATGGGTTTGTCTAACCACGGTCCTAAAATCCTCCCATCAGATATAATGAATCAAAAAGCCACAAGCCTCAGACAACGGTCTCCTTACCTTGTGCTGTGAACTGGGACAGCAACCACATCTCTTAGGGTTTTAGTTTTCTTCCTGACAGAATGGGGACAAAGATAAGGAGAAAAAGTTTTACACAGATGTCTTCTAAGATATCCTCCAGTTCTAAAATTTTCAGTTCAATATCAGACCTCTTTCTGAGTGTTTTAATTAGCAGTATGCTCATTTTTCATAAAAATGCTTGCTTTGTTCCTTCAGCTTTTAAATAAATATAAAAGACACATTTTTCTTCTTCACTAAGAATTTTATTAAGTAACATATTCACCTCTTTGTTTCACTACCTTTTGCCATTTTTCAGGCAACTTCATAATTCCACCATCCCAAAACTTGTCATTTTGAGCAAAGAACTATTCCACATGTCTTTTACAGTCTTCCAGGGAATTGAAATTTTTTTCCATTGAGAGAATTTTGTAAATGGAAATCTAAAGTTGCAATGTCTGGTGAATACAGCAGATGAATCAGAACTTTCCAACCAAGCAGTGACAGGTTTTGTCTGGTCATCAAAGAAACAAGCAGTCTTGTGTTATCCTGATGGAAAATTATGTGTCTTCTATTGACTAATTCTGGGTGCTTTTCATCAAGTGCTGCTTTTAGCTGGTCAAACAGGGGGCAGTACTTGGAATCAACTGTTCAGTTTTCTGGAAGGAGCTCATAATAGAGGACTCCCAATCCCACCATATACACAACATCACCTTCTTTGGATGAAGACCGGTCTTTGGTGTGGTTGATAGTGGTTCATTTCACCTGCCCCATGATCTCTTCTGTTCCACATGATTGTACAGTATCCACTTTTCATAGCCCCACTTGATCGTAGAGTATCCACTTTTCATAGCCTGTCACAATGTTTTAAAAAGAGAACATTTTGTTACACTTAAGTAAAGAATCGCAGGAAGAAATATGGTCAAGATTTTTTTTGGTTCAATTTATGTAGAACCCAAACATCAAAGCAATGAACATAATTGAGGTGGTGCAAATGATTTTCAACACTTGATTTGGATATTTTGAGTGGGTCAGCTATCTCTCATGTGCTATAAACACTGATGATTCTCACGTCTCAATTCAAGTGCAATCATCTTCTACTGGTCTACCAACCATGGAGCATCATCCAGAGAAAAATCTCCAGCTAGAAACTTTGCAAGCCACTTTTGATGCATTTGATCAGTCACAGCACATTCTCCATACACTGCACAAATCTTTATTTGCATTTCAGTTGCAATCTTACTTTCCTTGTAATAATAAAGCATAATATGCCAAAAGTGCTGCTTTTTTTTCACCTTCAATTTCACCTTCAATACCTACACAAAAATTCACCCATTTTGGTAAGCTTTTTTTTTTTTTAATGCATGCTGATAGCACAGCTGTCAAAATACAATCTAACAAAATTATTTCAAATGAAGTTGAAAGACAACTAGAGCTATTAGCGCCATCTTATAAAAAATCAAACGAACTCTGGTCGATGGAATTTTTTGAATCATTGGACATAATCTGCAGTAGGGGAAAAGATTGAAAGAAGTCACTTATTGGCCCTACAGATGAAACTTTATGCAACAGAATTTACACAGAGTCCTACTTTCTAAGCCATTTAACTTATCTAAATGCGACATGTAGAAGCCCCGAGAGAGAAACAAGCTCAGGGTGTTCAGTGACTCAGTCGTGTCCAACTCCTGTGACCTCATGGACTGTAGCCCACCAGGTTCCTTTGTCCATGGAATTTTCCAGGCAAGAATATTGGGGTGGGTTGCCACTTCCTCCTCCAGGGGATCAAACGCAAATCTCCCACTTCCAACACAGTATAAGTGAAAGTTCTGGCACCCCAAAAGTATTAACAAACAATAAAAGCTTCACAAGGTCTGCTTCTATTTTCATTTTCGCTTCTCTTTTTCTTTTTACCATATCTGTAAATTGCTAGCTGACCAGACTGTGCAAGATCAAAGCCTCTAAATGCAGTTCTCTCACACATACCTGCATGGCCACTGAGTGCATTGATTACACATCACCACTGAGTAACTGGGACAATACTCTACTCTAAATTGTGTGTCATGGACAAGGGTGAAGAAAGGAAGCAAGAAAAACTTTAGTTGGCTACATTGCTCTGAAAGGTACAGTATGTTTTTTTCCCTATCTTGCCAACAAGCTGGCACAGGATCAGTCTGTGACACTCACGTTGAACTGAAGTTAAGGGTTTGGTGGCTTCTGATGAGCCACCTGATCTATGAATCCACTGTGTGTCACTTCAGTTGTGTTTGAATCTTTGCAATCCTATGGACCGTAGCCCGCCAGACTCCTCTGTCCATGAGATTCTCCAAGTAAGAACACTGAAATAGGTTGCCATGCCCTGCTTCAGAGGATCTTCCAGACCTAGGGATCAAACTGGCATCTCTTATGTCTCCTGCATTGGCAGGCAGGTTCTTTACCACTAGTGCCACCTGAGAAGCCCATAAACCATCTAGATCCATGAATTAAGATGTTGAGAGAGCTTCTCTCTGGCAACCTCCATGCTTTTCACGGCTGTTTCATTAATAGGTTTTTCTCTCTCCTTTTTCCTCAATGGCTCTACGTTAGGGGGAATTCATTAGAATGAGGACTATAAAACCCAAAAACTAAAGAAAGAGCTTATTTTCAGGAATAGTATTTTTATCCTTTCTGCAGAACAGTGCCTTACATATGTAATATGCCTCCTGTCCCCAAACGAAGAATTGTTAAAGTGATTGACCTACATGAAAAATCTCATCTCAGCCCTAAAAAACTCCTGTGTAAACACATAAAGCTGGGATAGGAGGGTCTGCATTTATTTCAATAAGTCAGAAGTTACTTGGACACTAATCCTCACAGGAGCTGTACACAAAGCCCTGGACATCAAAATATCCTTGACTAGGCTGACTTTTAATTTAGGAGTTTACTAGAGCCTGCAGCTATACTGCTGGAGTCTGTGATAGTGTCAGATTCCATAAATGAAGCGTGGAGGACTTGGTTAGCGGCCTGGGTAGAATGCCAAAGAACACCCTGGGGACATGCTAATTCAGTACTCAAGGTAGCCTGCCCTTCTGTGAGCCAGCACTAAATCAGTGCCCTGTAATGGTATTCGAAGCACTGCAGTGCAGGCTCAAATTTTGCTATCAGCTCCTCGCACTTATTTACAACACTCTTCTCTCTGGCATTTGCAAGGTAGCTGCAAGGACAATAAACTACAGCTGCCACATCAAATTTTCCAGCAAGCAGAGACTGCCTGGCATCCCGCCACCAGCCAGGGTTTCCACGAATCCCCTTCCTGATTGGTAAAGGAGGCTGGTGAGAGAATGAATGTCCAGGGAGAGGACTCCTCCAACACTGCCCATGGGTACATGATAGGAATAATGAGAGCAAAGAATAATGGACTGTGACTATCTCTTACTTCTTTTCATCTCTTTCCAAGACCCTACTGGAGTGCCACCCTGTCACTGCCAGGCATTTCTACCACTCTAAGAGTAGAGGGCTGGGGGAATTATCACAGGCAGGACATCTCATCATTGGCTGCAGTTTAGTAGATGGTGGTGGGAAGAGAGTCAAGAACCTAAGGAAACCCAGCCAATGCCATCGTTACATTCATCATCTGAGGAGCCCCACATCCTCAGTTCATACAGTACATTCCTCATCACAAACCTAATGCTGAGAAATATCATCTTCCCCTTTTTACAGAAGTAAGAACTGAAGCTGAAAGAAATTAAGTGACTTGCCCAAGGTGGCTTGGTTACAAGTAGGAGAGCCTCATTCAAATCTACACCCATCTGACACCAAAGCACAGGAGAGAGGTGGTAAAATTACACATTTCTCAGTTTCAGCTAGTTTCCCTGGTGGCTCAGCAGTAAAGACTCTGTCTGCCAATGCATATTACATCCGTGGTCAGAAGATCCCCTGGAGAAGGAAATGGCTACCCACTCCAGTATGCTTGCCTGGGAAATGCCACAGACAGAGGAGACTGTGGGCTACTGTTCATGGGGTCACAAGAACTGGACACAACTAAGTGACTAAACAACTGTTTCAGTGGTGTTTCCAAAGACCAAGGATAATACAAGTGGCAAGCACTGCCCCAACCCTTAAGTGAGATTCCAGAGCACCAGTAGGCAGGGGGCATGCTGAGAAAGTAGAAAACCAGTTCTCTCAACCTTAGCCTCCCTCATACCTCGAGGGTTTAGAGTGAGGACACTAAAGAAAATGCTTCTTGTAGAGAGACGTGTTGGGTTACCATGGCCCCTCTCCTCTCTCTACCCTGGGACAGGAGGAGAAGGAGGACGAGTCCCTATTTTGTTGCTGTTTTTCAGTTGTTAAGTTGTATCTGACTCTTCATGATCCCATGGACTGTAGCCTGCCAGGTTCCTCTGTCCATAGCATTTCCCAGGAAAGAATACTATAGTGAGTAGTCATTCCCTGCTCCAAGGAACCTTCCCGACCTAGGAATCGAACTCATGTCTCATGCACTACAGGCAAATTGTTTTTACCACTGAACCACCAGGGAAGCAAGCCAAGTCCCCATTGCCTCAAGCCAAAAAGAGGAACATCACAGGACACTGGAAAAGCCTGATGTGTGTCCCTTCAACTTTGAAAAATAAACACTCATTCACATTGGGCAAAACTAAAGATGGTGGCTTGAAGAAAGGGGGATTATCAGGAGTGAACTGTTCTGCTACTGATGTAGCAAAGGAGTAGGTTTTTCTGAAGAAGAGCTGTTTGTGGTTCCCCATAAAATGCCCCCTTTGCTCCCTATCTACTCTCTGACTGGGCCGGCTCTGGAAGGGGTCGAGCAGTTACTTTCCAGGGAGAAAGAAATACATCAAGAGCCTGAAGATGATTACAGCCACTCTCCCATGGTGGGCTGACAAGCCTGAAGCAGGCTGGAGCTAAGTAAGTAAATTTGAACTACACTGGATTTATTTTTTCTTTTTATACAACAGTGGACTAGATAGGAATTATCTGATTATTAGACCGATCTGGGCTTTTAACACTAAAACAAGGGGATCACTGATTCATCTCAAAGTAGTTTTAAAACTATGAAACCTGCTTGAAATGTCATATGAGAACTAGAGAGAGGGAACAGACACCGAGCCTATGTGAGAGGCATTTCTGAACCAAGTCAAAATTATCTTATGCTTTTCAGCTCCTCTGAATCCAGCTCATCCCCTCGGGTAACTTATATAAACTCAATGTTGCCTCAAGAGGGCATTATGGAATGCCCTCTTCCTTGGCCTACTCTTTAGGGGAATTAAGTTTCTAAAGGTCTTCCCTGTCTCATCTGGTATGTACTGTTTTCCCTACAGCCCTCCCTCTGCTTGCTCATAGCTATCTGGCCACCCTACCCCATCTCAGCTCCACTTAGGGAAACTAGCACCTCCTAGCCTTGTACACCTGAGGAGTGTGTGTGCATGCGTGTTAGTTGCTTAGTCATGTCTGACTCTTTGCAACCCTTTGGATTATAGCCTGCTAGGCTCCTCTGTCCATGGGATTCTTCAGGTAAGAAAAGTAGAGTGGGTTGCCATTTCTTCTTCCAACACCTGAGGAGTATTCATATATAACTTGGTACTTTGGAATGGGCATCACAAAATGGCTTCTACCCTAGACATCATATCTTTGCTTCCTATGTTTCAAATCAATCTTTGGGGCCTTAGTCACAAGTCCTGTGACTCCTCGGAAGTTGCCAGAGGAACTCATCAGGTCAGAGTACTCTGAGATCCCTGAAGCAATTATTTCTTAAGCACTACTCCAGGCAAGCGATGGAGGCCCAGGATAGGAAGCAATTTGTCTCTCAGGAGCTCTCACCCAGATGGTGTTTCTGCAGCCATGAGAGAGCAGGCAGGGAGCCCGGGAAGAGAGGGAACGGAACCCTCTCCATGATGAAGTACAATTCAAGCTACATCTGGACTTCAGTGTGCATGCTGCGTTTTTAAAATATGGGACATACTTTAAGCCCACAGATTCAAAACCCTACCTGTCTATACCCATAAATATATGTCTGTCGACATTCTGTCATGCTTTTTATATTCCAAGAATTGTCAGTAAAGGAATATAACTTGCCTTCTCATTTGAAGATGAAACACTTCCTGATGGCACCTAAAAATGGTTTTTTAATAATGTTTCAGGTAATATGAGTGTACTCAGTGTGTGTGTGTGTGTGTGTGTGTGTGTGTGTGTGTGTGCATGCACACGCACTAAGTCACTTCAGTTGTCTCCAACTCTTTGCGACCCCATGGACTGTAGCTCACCAGGGCCATTGCCAATGGGTTCTCTAGGCAAGAATACTGGAGTGGGTTGCCATGCTCTCCCCTAAGGGAGTACCCAGGGATCGAACTGACATCTGTCTCCTGCATTGGCAGGCAGGTTCTTTAAAACTAATGCCACCAGGGAAGCCCAACCATACTCATCATATAAGGTTAAGTTATAAAAAGGTATGAAATTGGACATGTAGCATGTATATGTATATGACAGCATCTAGCCATCCCCCAACTTGGGGATCTCAAGCCTGTTGAGTTCAGACACCTCAAAATACCTATGTGACCCACAAAGTATCCAGGGTTCTCTGCTGAGTCTCTGGGTGCCAACACTGTCAGTCCCAGCACATTTTCTCAGTTCTTACAGGGCAGGGTACCCTGTTTGGGTTCCAACTGCCTTAGTATTTTCTCTGACATTCAGAATTTGCTCTGCCTGTACCTGGGACAGGCTGGAAATGACCAACAGTGAACATCTTCTGGCTTTCCTTGGTGGCTCAAATGGTAAAGGATATGCCTGCAACGCAAGGGACCCAGGTTAGATCACTGGGGGAAGATCTCCTGGAGAAGGGAATGGTTACCCACTTCAGTGTTCTTGTCTGAAGAATCCCATGGACAAAGAAGCTTGGTGAGCTACTAGTGGGTTGCAGAGTTGGGCACAACTAAGCATATATACAAACTGGACTAAATGGAATCTTAGTCACTACAGCAGTGCCAGAAGTAGTATCTTTACTAGAATAAATTAGCACAGACTCTAGAATGAAGCTACAGATTAGTAGGAGTTTGCTTCAATTCCCTCCATGAAACAAGTTCTGAAGTAGTGTGCATTTGCTTGGATTAGACAGCAGCTTACATTCATACCCACCATACGCTTTCATGCCAAAAGCTATTGGTCTTTTAGGATGTTTGAACAGCATCTCATCTTAAAGGCACAGCTAAAGTGTCAACTATAGGATGATACCCCATGAGGTTAGGATGCAGTACATATTTTGAACCAATGGCCATCATCTGCTGATCTGTGTCAACAGTTAGAATTTAAATGGGTACCAAAGAATGAAAATAAGGATGGCCCTTCTAATCATCAGTCCCAGTAAATTATTCAAGGAATTTGTGCCTACTACTCCTCCAACTTTAAGGTTACTGGGCTGAAGATGCTGGTTCTTAGGTGAGTGAAAATACAGTAAAGGACAAAGTAAGGGTCCACTAAGCCTAAAGCTATGACTGCCTCACAGCCATTTTCATTATTCATGCTAATAGCCACCTGGTGTGAGGAGCCAACTCATTAGAAAATAACCTGATGCTGGGACAGATTAAGGGCAGGAAGAAAAGGGGACAACAAAGGATGAGATGGTAGGATGACATCATCAACTCAATGGGCACGAGTTAGAGCAAACTCTGGGAGATCGTGAAGGACAGGGAAGATGGCATGCTGCAGTCTATGGGGTCGCAAAGAGCTGGACACAACTGAGTGACTGAACAACAAAACAGATCAGCAGACAAAGTGAGTTATTATACCACCAAGAGTGACCAACTCACGAGAAGCTAGAATTTCTTCTACAAAATAGACAAAGGGCTTAAGTATATTTCAGACTCAAGGGACTTAGACAGAACTTGTTGAAAAAGAAAAGTTATGACCAACGTAGATAGCATATTCAAAAGCAGAGACATTTTTGCCAACTAAGGTCCATCTAGTCAAGACTATGGTTTTTCCAGTGGTCATGTATGGATGTGAGAGTTGGACTACAAAGAAAGCTGAGCGCTAAAGAATTGATGCTTTTGAACTGTGATGTTGGAAAAGACCCTTGAGAGTCCCTTGGACTGCAAGGAGATCCAACCAGTCCATTCTGAAGATCACACCTGGGATTCCTTTGGAAGGAATGATGCTACAGCTGAAACTCCAGTACTTTGGCCAACTCATGCAAAGAGTTGACTCATTAGAAAAGACTTTGATGCTGGGAGGGATTGGGGGCAGGAGGAAAAGGGGACGACCAAGGATGAGATGGCTGGATGGCATCACTGACTCGATGGACGCGAGTCTGAGTGAACTCCAGGAGTTGGTGATGGAGAGGGAGGCCTGGCGTGCTTCGATTCATGGGGTCGCAAAGAGCCGGACATGACTGAGCAACTAAACTGAACCGGCTGGATTTCCCTGCAGTCCAAGGGACTCACAACAGTCTTCTACAACACCACAATTCAAAAGCATCAATTCTTCAGTGCTCAGCTTTCTTTATAGTCCAACTCTCACATCGATATATGACTATTATCAAAAAACCATAGCCTTGACTAGACAGACCTTTGTTGGCAAAGTACTGTCTCTGCTTTTTAATATGTTGTCTCAGTTGGTCATAACTTTCCTTCCAAGGAGTAAGCATCTTTTAATTTCATGGCTGCAGTCACCATCTGCAGTGATTTGGGAGCCCCCCAAAATAAAGTCTGTTTCCCCATCTATTTTTCATGAAGTGATGGGACCAGA
>SJYC01114757.1:0-20491 GCA_006408675.1 Madoqua kirkii | reverse complement strand
CAGCTTGAACATCTGGAAGTTCATGGTTCATGTATTGCTGAAGCCTGGCTTGGAGAATTTTGAGCATTACTTGACTAGCGTGTGAGATGAGTGCAATTGTGCAGTAGTTTGAGTATTCTTTGGAATTGCCTTTCTTTGGGACTGGAATGAAAACTGACCTTTTCCAGTCCTGTGGCCACTGCTGAGTTTTCCAAATTTGCTGGCATATTGAGTGCAGCACTTTCACAGCATCATCTTTCAGGATCTGAAATAGCTCTACTGGAATTCCATCACCTCCACTAGCTTTGTTCATAGTGATGCTTCCTAAGGCCCACTTGACTTCACATTCCAGGATGTCTGGCTCTAGGTGAGTGATCACACCATCGTGATTATCTGGGTTATGAAGATCTTTTTTGCATAATTCTTCTGTGCATTCTTGCCACCTCTTCTTAATCTTCTGCTCCTGTTAGGTCCATACCATTTCTGTCCTTTATCAAGCCCATCTTTGCATGAAATGTTCCCTTGGTATCTCTAATTTTCTTGAAGAGATCTCTAGTCTTTCCCACTCTGTTGTTTTCTTCTATTTCTTTGCACTGATCGCTGAGGAAGGCTTTCTTATCTCTTCTTGCTATTCTTTGGAACTCTCCATTCAAATGCTTATATCTTTCCTTTTCTCCTTTGGTTTTCACTTCTCTTCTTTTCACAGCTATTTGTAAGGCCTCCCAGACAGGCATTTTGCTCTTTTGCATTTCTTTTTCTTGGGGATGATCCTGATCCTTGTCTCCTGTACAATGTCATGAACATCTGTTCATAGTTCATGAGGCACTCTATCTATCAGATCTAGTCCCTTAAATCTATTTCTCACTTCCACTGTATAATCATAAGGGATTTGATTTAGGTCATATCCGAATGGTCTAGTCATGTCCTCTATTTTCTTCAATTTCAGTCTGAATTTGGCAATAAGGAGTTCATGATCTGAGCCACAGTCAGCTTCAGGTCTTGTTTTTGCTGATTGTATAGAGTTTCCCCATCTTTGGCTGCAAAGAATATAATTAATCTGAATCTAGTGTTGGCCATCTGGTGATATCCATATGTAGAATCTTCTCTTGTGTTGTTGGAAGAGGGTGTTTTCTATGACCAGTGTGTTCTCTTGGCAAAACTCTATTAGCCTTTGCCCTGCTTCATTGTGTACTCCAAGGCCAAATTTGCCTGTTACTCCAGGTGTTTCTTGACTTCTTATTTTTGCATTCCAGGCCCCTATAATGAAAAGGACATCTTGGGCGTTAGTTCTAGAAGGTCTTGTAGGTCTTCATAGAACCATTCAATTTCAGCTTCTTCGGCAATTACCGATCGCAGCATAGACTTGGATTACCGTGATACTGAATGGTTTGCCTTGGAAACAAACAGAGATCATTCTGTTGTTTTTGAGATTGCATCCAAGTACCGCATTTTGGACTCTCTTGTTGACTATGATGGCTACTCCATTTCTTCTAAGGGATTCTTACCCACAGTACTAGATATAATGGTCATCTGAGTTAAATTCACCCATTCCAGTCCATTTTAGTTTGCTGATTCCTAAAACATTGACAATTCACTCTTGCCATCTCCTGTTTGACCTCTTCTAATTTGCCTTGATTCATAGACCTAACATTCCAGGTTCCTATGCAATATTGATCTTGACAGCATCAGACCTTGCTTCCATCACCAGTCACATCCACAACTGGGTGTTGTTTTTCCTTTGGCTCAGTCTCTTCATTCTTTCTGGAGTTACTTCTACACTGATCTCCAGTAGCATATTGGGCACCTATCACCCTGGGGAGTTCATCTTTCAGTGTCCTATTTTTGCCGTTTCATACTGTTCATGGGGTTTTCAAGGCAAGAATACTGAACCAGAGAATGACAAAATGTGGTTCACTGAAGAAGGGAACGGCAAACCATTTCAGTATTCTTGCCTTGAGAACCCCATGAACAGTATGAAAACGCAAAAGATAGGACACTGATAAGTTTTTAACAGTATTTAATAGTAGCTTTCCTTATCTTGAGTGTAGAGAAAGTTTTATGTTTAAGTCCCTCCAAAAGATAAGAAGAAGTATTTGTATGCTATTTTTCCTTTGTAGTATAAAAAAATACATCAGGAGAGTCTAAGTGGTCACATTCTGCTACATATATACAAACAAAACACATCACAACATTAATAGGCTTTATTTCTTAATAGTAAATCTGTCTGATTTCCTAATCTTCTGAAAGATACTACATGTACAAATCATAAGAAAATGCAACTGTGTATATCATTTTCGAGTCCACAGGTTGTGGACTCTATGCTTTTTCAAATGCTCTGTCTATATTAGAAGCAAGGAACTAACAAGTACTTGCTAACTTCAATTTCAATGTATTTCCCAGTGACAGTTATTCAAATTTAAAACATGTTCACACAAGTAAATATAACTCAAATTCTGTGAATTAGAACACTAGTTACCTATTACAACTATAACAAAACTTGACATTCCTTTTTTATGTGTATACATATATATATACATAAAATCAATATATAATCTTACCAAGTACTAAATCTACTCACAATTTTTTAAATTACTAATCTGGCAGCCAAAAACCAATTCCAGCTTCAGTTATATTTATAGGTGGACCACAATACATGACAAAAATAAACCAATCTACAAAGCATAAGAAACAAAAACAGACTCACAGAGATAGAACACAAACTTGTGTTTGCTGGGGGAGTAGGGAGGGACAGATTGGGAACTTGGGGTTAGCAGATGCAAACAACTACCCACAGAATGTATAGACAACAAGGTTCTTCTGAACAGCACAGGGAACTATATTCAATATCCTGTAATAAGCCATAATGGAAAACAATACGAAAAAGAATATATATATTTATATATGTCTGTATAGGGCTTCCCAGGTGATGCTGGCAGTAAAGAACTGCCTGCCAATGCAGGAGACATAAGAAACACAGGTTCAATCCCTGGGTTGGGAAGACACCCTGGAGGAGGACATGGTAACCCACTCCAGTGTTCTTGTCTGGGAAATCTCATGGACAGAAGAGTCTGGCATTCTCCAGTACATAGCACTGCAGAGAGTTGGACATGACTGAAGCGATTTAGCACATATGTGTGTAAACGACTCAGTCTGCTGTGCAGCAGAAATTAACACAATATTGTAAATCAACTACACTTCAATAAAAGATTTAAAAACTGAAAAATTTAAAAACTTAAAGATAAATTCAATCATATGAGAGTTGATTCTGGCCAAGAATGAAACACCTATTGTAGAACAAGATTATGCACTGGAAATTTGCTCTCTTATGAAATTTCTCATAAAATAGCTAAAGATCATCTTGTCAGAAAAGAACAGTAAAATAGCTGCTATCCTTCAACACAGCCAAAGGAATCTTTCTGAGCTGTTGCCTTTACTCCTCAAGAACATTCTAGAATACAGCTCTGAGGCACAGAATGAGCTTCTATGAAATCTCATCCATTTACATCATAGATATAAGGAAAGGACTAGGAAAGAACAAGTAAGCCTGAAAACTTCACTACAGTCTGGATGAAGTTCCTTCCTCAGCACTGCCTGAAACCACTTAACAAAGAAAGTACCTAAGGAGATAAAAATTCAAAATATTATGTCCACTACTACAAAACAGAATTAAGTTTAGTACAAATTAATTTACCATAGCTCACCATAACTAAAAGAAACTATCTGAACAACAAAAACAAGAGTCATTTCTGGAATAAACTGCTAGACACATGTCAAGTATTAAGTTGAACTACAAGAAACTGCCCATATTTGGCCATTTTTTCATCAAATACAATTTCATATAATTTCACCTAGTATTTTCTCATATATTTGCATAACTACAAAACACTCAGAAAGGTAATATTTGGTCCATTATTCTGATTTGGAAAACTACATGCAAAAAAAAAAACCATGACAATACTTTATAATCTTATCTGCATAAAGTATAGTAAGCTAGCCTGGGGAAGAAGAACTCAGAAGAAGTTGATATTCAACTTTCAACTAATGTTCAGATGAAAGTGAAAAGGAAGTGAAAGTGTTAGTCACTCAGCATGTCTGACACTTTGCGATTCCATGGACTACAGCCCACCAGGCTTCTCTGTCCATAGTATTCTCTAGGCAAGAGGGGACCTTCCCGACTCAGTGATCAAACCCAGGTCTCTTTCATTGCAGGTGGATCCTTTACTGTCTGAGCCACCAAGGAAGGCCACTGTTCAGATGAACACGGTCAAAGACTTACCTGATTCACATAGTGCAATCTTTCAGAAAACTTGAGCTAAAAATGAGCATTCTTTTCTCCCAAACCACCTGTATTAACTACTTCAGTTGTTCTCAACTTGGTACAGAGCACCATATTAGACGGTAATAGGAGCAGAAATTTCTCTGTTTGAGAAATCCTCCAATAGCATTGTCTTCACAACAATTTTTATGTTAGCATACTAGTTGTTGAGATTGCGACGCAAAGATGTTTGAGGTGGGAAGCCAGGTGGAGGAAAGGAAGACACAAGGTAAGCTAGATCCCTGACACACATCTCTTTGCTTTGTCTCCCATTAACCACTGACACACACCACCAAGACCACCTGCCCAGCTCCACTGCCAGAATCTCTCCCTAACTTTAGAACATGGAGTCACGTTGCTATGTGGCAGAAACCAACACAATACTGTAAAGCTATTATCCTCCAATTAAATAAATAAACAAATTTAAATTTAAAAAGAATGTGGTTTCATCTCAGACTGAAATTTTTATAGGAGAAAGACAATATGGATCATTGAACACAGAAAGTCTGTTAGCAATATTTTAAAGGGTTTATCCTGTATTTCTTCCTTTGTAAAATACTCTATTCTCTTGGAAACTTTGACATCAACTCATTTAGTTTTTCTTCAACCTCTTTGGCTCTTTTCAAACTCTCAGAGCAGCTTCTCCTCTCTATCGAACCTCTGAATGTTGAGGCTCCTTAGGGTTTAGTCATGTGGTTTCTCATTTTCATTGTCTCCCTGATATCTTCCACTCCTGCAGCATTAAATAATCATAGATATGAAGATAATTCCCAAATTTATATCTCCAGCCAAGATTTCTTTTCTGAGATCAGATTCACACACCCAACTGCCTTCTTAACATTTCTACTTAGATCTGTCTCCCTTCCAAGGAAAAATCAAAAACTAAATTCATTTTTGTCCCCCAAATTCATCTTTATTCTATACCCATCATTGCAGTAAACTTCAACCTCACCAGCCGCCAAAATCAGAAACCTAGAAGTCATTCAACTTTCATTCCTAAAATTACCACAACCGTCTCTACGTTCTATCAATTCAACACGTGTGTATTTGTGTATGTGTATCTCCAATTTGCTACCTCTTTCAATGTCCCTGGCCATTTTCTAGCCATGCCACCATCATCTCTCATTTGTACTATAATGAGAGCACCATCGTACCAAACTGCTCTTCACAAAGCTAAAAGAGAATAAACCTTTAAAAGTACAGATCAGAACAAGCCAATGCCAAGGGTAGGATCCTTTGACAGGTTTTAGAAAATAATCCAAGACTTTCCAGGATTTTGATTGGGTCTCTCCCCTTGTCTCCAGCCTTATCTTGGGCCTCTCCCCATTTTGGCCCATTCCCAGCCCACTGGGGATCTGATCTGCTGTCCCATCACCTTCGGTATTCCCCATGCTATTCTGCTTAAATGCTGGTCTTAGGTTTCTCCTTAAATGTCACTTTCCAAAGAGGATTTTTCCCGAGCCTCCTAACATGCTTCCTCATTGTAACCTACATTTATCCTTTAAAAGACTTTCCACAATTTTATTTCTACTTGTGTGTATTTAATGTCGTCCTCTATCACTAGTCCACAAATGCTTTGGGGCAGACATCTATTTTATTCTCCAATACACCCAGGGTCTAGCAAAGGGCTTAACAAGTAACTATTTTTTGATAAATGTTTGGAACATCTCAATCAGCTCTTGATATTAATAATTTGTTTTCCATCACGATAGCTATGTTAGTAAACAGAAATATCAAACTTCTTGCGCTTGCCTGAAATTGTATCAATTCAGTCTGATGTCACAGTTTACATTTGCTGATTGTAAGGTCTGTTTGGACCTTGGAGATAATGATTTTTAAGGGAAAAAATATGTTTTTATCATCACAATTAATTATCATAAGCAAAATTTGAGAAATAAAGAGCTTTCAAATGTCCATAAGGAAAATAATTTTTAAAAGTGAGAGTCTTGGCAATATATTTTTAAATTGAGAACCGACTGCCAGTTCAAGATGGCAGAGAACACATCATATATTTACCATTCCTTCCTGCAAAGACCTAATTGAAATGACTATTTATTCTAAAAAGAGAACAAATTCATAGCAGCTCTAAGAGGGAGACTGGCACTAATGGATTTTAATGATTTCTGGAAAAACAGAAAGCAGGTGGGATTATGTAGATAGAAAAGAAGGAGCTGGGGGGACAGACTGCAGTCAAGAATATACAGAGGAAACAAAACAAAATGAAAAGAACAGAGGATATGTATACATATGGCTCATTCACTTTGTTGTACAGCAGAATCCAACAACATTGTAAAACAATTACACTCCAGTAATAAAATTAAAAAAAAAAAAAAAAAACATGGAGAAGATAAGGTCAGCTCCAGAGAAGCCCCAAAGCTTGAATTAGAGTGGGAACGGGGCAGAAGTCAGGTGATCAAAGTACAGTATCTAAAACAGCTATACCAGCAGCCCATCCTCCACCACCCACCACCACTTCCACAGGTGCAAAGTGACTGGTGGCAGCAATATTTTGCATAGACTAAAATCAAAGAAACACTCTCTAAACGAATTACACAATATGCGTGGAAAGGGCAGGGTTCCTAGCGTGGATGAGATACCACAGAATGAGGTGCTTCCTATTTAATCGTCCAGGAGAGGGGTCAGCTTGGCTATATACTTCCTTCCTTGGCTATATACGTACACTCCAGCTGTATGTACCCACGTACTGTACTCACACACAGTCATATGGGAAGAACCACCCTACAGAACACACCAGCTAGCTAGATTCATTCATCGAATCCTGTGGTTAGTTCTTATCCAGTCCAAGCACAAACGATTTAGCATTATGCTGGGCACTGTATAAACACTGCTGGAATGGGGCAAACAAATTAATGAAAGATAAAATAAATCCCTCAAAGAGGCTGTTGCCTAGCAATGGGCTTACAAGCATCATTCTCCTAAAACTTCCCCTTGCAGTTGACATTACCTGATCATTTCCAAGGTTTCAGAAATGTAACTTTCTCTGATTCCTGCTCACTTTATTCTTTAGTCATGCTTCCTCTTTATTTACATCAACTATAGATATTCCTCCAAAGCATAGGGTTATTTTCTTTCCCCCTCCCTATTCACACTCTTTTATCAATTTGCTCTCATGCTTTCATTAACCTGAGCTCCTCTCTAATGCCCCATCTTCTTGTTATTTCACTCAGATGTCTCTTGTTCACTTGAAAACCATCACCTTCAATCTGTGAGATCGAAGATACTGATGTCTCACAGCGATGCCACCTTCTTAGAGTCATTTAGATGAGACTTTGACACACTTCTAATTAATTTCTCTCCTTCATTTTCTACAGCCAGCCATCTTTCAGATCTGTCAATATATCACAGAAGTATTATATGATTTAAACTTGGCCTAATTCCACAAAAATATTTGAAGTGGCATATAGAAAGCACATAAAATAATTCATCATAAATTTAAAACATCAGAACTATAGAAAATATTAATCAGAATACAAATACAACATCAGAGAGCAACAAAGCATAGATATGTAGATTATAAAGGCATTTATAAATGTTCTAATTTAGTAAAAAGCTAGTTTCCAATAATTTGATGAAGAAATATTATCCATTCATCGTTTTCGATTCATAAGATATTAGGGTGTGGAAAAAGCTTGACAAATAGAAATCCTCTCTCTTACCCAGGTTTTCTATTAACTGAGAAATTAGAAGAAGGGACTACACTAGTGAAATAAAAAGATTACCACTGATAAAGCTGCAATTTGAGAATACTACTTATATCTGCACGCAAATGAGCTTACACACTTACACATTGAAGCCAGGATTAGGTCAACTCCCTCTGCCAGTCCCTGCCCATGGCCGCATGGAGGCAGGGCTGCCCTTTACCATGCAGCTTTCAGAAGAGCAGAGGAAAGTTGAGGGCACATTCTGTGTATAGACTCACTCCCAAAAAAAAACAACAGAGAGAAGGGATGAGTCACCCTTACCCAGTTCTTCCAAAATCACCCATTAGGTCACACTTCCCCAAAGGAGGAGTGAATTGAGGGGCAAAGACATACATAGTTTGCAGCTGCCTCCACTTGGAATCAAGAACATTGGAGAAAAGTTCCTTGTTCCCCAAAATCACGGTCCCTGAGGGATGTGGCAGACAAGATATTTGACAACTTCCCTGCAGTGAATATAGTACAAAAAAAAGTTTAAAAAATATATACAGCATTTTCTTTTTTGTTATTATTATTTTTTAATATAACTTATTTTAATTGGAGCTTAATTACTTTACAATATTGTATTAGTTTTGCCATACATCAACATGAATCCACCACGGGTATAAACATATATATGTATGTATACATATATGTATAATATCATATATGAAATGAATCACTAGTCCAGGTTCAATGCATGATACTGGATGCTTGGGGCTGGTGCACTGGGATGACCCAGAGTGATGGTACAGGGAGGTAGGAGAGAGGGGGGTTTAGGATGTGGAACACGTGTATACAGCATTTTCTAAGACTGATTTATATATAGTATGTCTTACTGGAACCTGTGATGGTGACACAGAAAACCCAGTTCACTGAAAGCCATTCTGATAGAGGCTTCAACAACAAAAGAAGCAGAGCATAAAGATTTTCAAAAAGAAAGCTTCATTAGGAGCACCTCTGATAAATACAACCTTATTCAAGAGTTTGCTTTTTCTGGTGATAACAAGAATAAACTCCTCACCTTAGAAAGCGTACCTTCCAATCCAACTTACCCACCATTACATACCCTCTGTACTAATTAATTATTTCTATCATGCTGCATCATTGCTCCATCAACACAAAATACCTGGAAATTTATATATAGTATGTCTTACTGGAACCTGTGATGGTGACACAGAAAACCCAGTTCACTGAAAGCCATCTGATAGAGGCTTCAACAACAAAAGAAGCAGAGCATAAAGATTTTCAAAAAGAAAGCTTCATTAGGAGCACCTCTGATAAATACAACCTTATTCAAGAGTTTGCTTTTTCTGGTGATAACAAGAATAAACTCCTCACCTTAGAAAGCGTATCTTCCAATCCAACTTACCCACCATTACATACCCTCTGTACTAATTAATTATTTCTATCATGCTGCATCATTGCTCCATCAACACAAAATACCTGGATACAAAACTTGTATTGTTTCCAAATGGAATGTTCTTTTCTAAACCCTCTAATATTAGCCAGCTTTCAAAGAGATTGTGAGATTGCCTTCTTCATTAAGCATTTCCTAATGATCCCAGACCACACTGATTTTTATCTTTTTAGTTTTCAGAGCACAGAGCACTGCACCAAAATCCCGCTCATACAATTGCGTTGGTGTCGGTCACTACGGTTTGGCATGTATTATCACGCCTACTTAACCAGACTCTGCATGTGTTCATGCAAAGCCCCTTCAGTTGTGTCCAATTCTGTGTGACTCTGAGGACCATAGCTCACCGGGCTCCTCTGCCCATGGGATTCTCCAGGCGAGAATAATGGACTGGATTGCCATGCCCTTCTTCAGGAGATCTTCCCAACCCAGAGACTGAACCCACGTCTCTTGCATCTCCTGCACTGGTGGGTGGGTTCTTTACCACTAAGCCCTAAACAGATTCTAAACTCTTTAAAAGATAGAGAATTTGAACTCCTGAACTTTTCCATATTAGCTACCTCTACCACAGGGCTAAGTATATAGGTGATTAACAAATGCTCACTGAATAACAAATCAGTCAAACTGAGCACATATTGGAAAGCATATACAAAATAGGTTTACAAATCAGCTCTTCCAACATCCAGATTGAATATAATCTTTAAAAATACTCAATTGCGACTCTAAGAGAATCAAGACTTTTCAGTCAGTTTACATATTATCACGTCGTTCCTGATTCCTCATACAAAATGATACATAAACCCGAGAATGGAGAGATTACATACAACAAGATGGCGGTAGATGAGTGCTGAAGTACATGAGTTTGGGTTGTGTTTGCTTCCTAACTCTTTTCAGTTGTGTGATCTTCCTTTTAATTTTGAAGTTTTTTATTCCCATAGTAAATTTGAAAGAAAAGTACAATGAGCAGCACAGTTAATAGCCTGCCATATTATCATTATATAGAAAGACGGATATAGATACACGCACACAGACACACACTGCCCGGTGGCCAAACCATGTGAAAAAAGGCTGCAGACCTCATGACACTTTGACACATAAACTATGTAATCTTGAGCAACTTACTTCAACCTCCATAAGCTTTCAGTCCTCCATAAGTGAAACCTGGAAAAGGAGGGATAACTAGACACTCGTAATGGTTACTTAATAGATAAAATCTTTAAATACTTGGCATATAGCTGTTATCACTGTCATTAACTCCATAAAATCTGTACCTTTCCTGTTACAGTCCAATACTTCCCACGTTTGGAACTGTCCATTTAACTGCCTTATCCACTGGACTCTTAGACCCCCATGAAGCTAGAACCTAGCTTTATATCCACAGCAAGAAGCATGTGGTCTGTTTTACGGCCACAATTTAAAGATTATAGACAACCTACCTAAAAAGGCTATTGTCACTGCTTGTGGAATACTTTGTTGGTGTTGTGTTGTTGTTCCGTCGCTAAGTCCTGTCCCACTCTTTGTGACCCATGAACTGAAGCACATCAGGCTTCCCTGTCCTTCAGTATCTACCAGAGTTTGCTCAAACGCTTGTCCATTGAGTCAGTGATGCCATTCAATCATCTCATCCTCTTTCGCCCCCTTTTCCTCTTGCCCTCAGTCTTTCCCAGCATCAGGGTCTTTTCCAATGAGTCAGCTAATAATAACAATCCATTTCAATGATTATTAACAGATAATTTATGTTCATTACAGAAAATATGTTTTAAAGAGGCAAAAGAAAGTAAAATTCATGCATAACTCCACCACCCAGAAATAATCACTCAGTTCACATTTTTTTAATTCTTTCAAACTTTATTAAAATGTAGGCTTTATAATGCTACACACATGTTTATTAACTGGGTTGTACCATCTCAAATTCACAAATGCAAATCACAAATCACATTCTTTGCCCCTAATGTGTCATAAAACTTACAGCTTACATGTTTCTTTGCAATTTACCAGCAAATTTGGAAAACTCAGCAGTGGCCACAGGACTGGAAAAGGTCAGTTTTCATTCTAATCCCAAAGAAAGGCAATGCCAAAGAATGCTCAAACTACCACACAATTGCACTCATCTCAGACACTAGTCAAATAATGCTCAAAATACTCCAAGCCAGGCTTCAGCAACACATGAACCGTGAACTTCCAGATGTTCAAGCTGGTTTTAGAAAAGGCAGAGGAACCAGACATCAAATTGCCAACATCCGCTGGATCATGGAAAAAACAAGAGAGTTCCAGAAAAACATCTATTTCTACTTTACTGACCATGCCAAAGTCTTTGTATGGATCACAATAAACTGTGAAAAATTCTGAAAGCAATGGGAATATCAAACCACCTGACCTGCCTCTTGAGAAACCTATATGCAGGTCAGGAAGCAACAATTAGAACTGGACATGGAACAACTGACTGGTTCCAAATAGGAAAGGGTGTATGTCAAGGCTGTATACTGTCACCCTGATTATTTAACTTATATGCAGAGTACATCATGAGAAACACTGGGCTGGATGAAGCACAAGCTGAATCAAGATTGCTAGGAGAAATATCAATAACCTCAGATATGCAGATGACACCACTCTTATGGCAGAAAGTGAAGAGGAACTAAAAAGCCTCTTGATGAAAGTGAAAGAGGAGAGTGAAAAAGTTGGCTTAAAGCTCAGCATTCAGAAAACAAAGGTCATGGCATCCAGTCCCATCACTTCATGGCAAATAGATGCAGAAACAGTGAAAACAGTGTCAGACTTTATTTTGGGGGGCTCCAAAATCACTGCAGATGGTGATTGCAGCCATGAAATTAAAAGACACTTACTCCTTGGAAGGAAAGTTATGACCAACCTAGGCATATTCAAAAGCAGAGACATTACTTTGCAAACAAAGGTCCATCTAGTCAAGTTTATGGTTTTTCCAGTAGTCATGTATGCATGTGAGAGTTGGACTGTGAAGAAAGCTGAGTGCCAAAGAACTGATGCTTTTGAACTGTGGTGTTGGAAAAAGACTCTTGAGAGTCCCTTGGACTGCAAGGAGATCCAACCAGTCCATTCTAAAGAAGATTAGCACGTGTACACACACAGCGGTTTCATGTTGATGTATGGCAAAACTAGTACAATATTGTAAAGTAATTAAAATAAAATAAAATCTGAAAAAAAATAAATAAAGGAGATTAGTCCTGGGTGTTCTTCAGAAGGACTCATGCTAAAGCTGAAACTCCAATACTTTGGCCACCTTATGTGAAGAGTTGACTTATTGGAAAAGACTGATGCTGGGAGGGATTGGGGGCAGGAGGAGAAGGCGACGACAGAGGATGAGATGGCTGGATGGCATCACCGACTCGACAGACATGAGTCTGAGTGAACTCCGGGAGTTGGTGTTGGGCAGAGGCCTGGCATGCTGCGATTCATTGAGTCGCAGAGTCGTACACGACTGAGTGACTGAACTGAACTGAAGCAAACAAAATGCAGACAACCTGGGTCTTATTTGCCTTGGGATTCCTTCAGGACTTTATAACAGGGTTGTTATACATAAATGTTAATGTCAAATAAAAATCAGGTCCACTAAAATTTAAAAACCAATTGCAGAATGATCATCAGCACTTTGGAAAGGCTACTTCTGGCAAACTGTGCCATAATCCTTCCCCGGAAGTAAAACCTCAATATAGTTTGAGAATTTGTTTTTGGTGAAAGATAGACTTCTAGATAATGAGCCTTCTCTTTTCACACAAATGCATGATTTCATTGGGATTTTTACATAATGAAAAGTGAAAATCAGGTTTCTCAGAGTATGAGCTTATACCACCCTGAAGCAAAGCACAGTAATTGTGGAGTAAAATAGGAATGTCAATTTTGGTAGAAAGAAAAATTTTATTTTAAAGCCTTATGGAGATAATTCTTTTATAAGAACTGATGGTACTGTAAATATTCAAATATAAAATACTTTGTAGTTTTACTGAAGTTTGCAGTCTGCCATTTGATGTGAGCTGGCTTGATTCCCGGAAAGGAGTCTACTGTGTATTTATTCAGTCTAATGAGCCCTGGACCATCTCTGAAGACACTGCCCATTCACTCAAGCTGGCCTCAGAGCTAATATATACTCTTGAACTTGTTGGGTGGCTCAAAACCTTGGAAACATACCTGGTTTTCTTTTTTTTTACTTGCTTCTTTTTATAGATATAACCAAGCCTTTGAGTAATTCTCAGCTTTATCAAATAATCTTATCATCCTATTTCCAAATATTCTCTTTCCCCTTGCTGTCATTTTATGTGCTCACCCAAACCACTATAAAATAATTGTGAACAATCAGGCTGAGCATGTCAAAATTTTCTGTGAGGTGACTGATAATTCTTTCTACATTTGCCTTCAATCCTATGTACCCAATTTTTTTTAGATAAATGAAATATCTGTTAAATACTAAAGAGTATAAATAAGTTATAAAACAAAATAATATAAACAAATATTGAATATTTTAAAACCTGACTATTTTAAATTTAACAGATAATATTACTGGAAAGGTTAGGAACTTCCTTGGTGGTTCAGTGGCTAAGTCTCTGCTCCCAATGCAGGGGGCTCAGGTTGGATAACTGCTTAGGGAACTAGATCCCTCATGTCACAAGCAACTAAAAAGAAAAGATTCCACATGCTGCAACTAAGACCACATGCAGTCAAATATATAAATAAATTCAAAAAAAAAATGATTTTTAAAAGCTTAATAAAACAGTGAGAGAGAGGATAGATAGAGATGTCATCTATTTAACATATACTCATTCAAACACCTACAAATAGGAATGATAAGGCAAAACATGCTCAGGTTGCTTGTGAGGTGTGTGTATATATGACATATAATAGATTTCTACTTCCAACAATACACCTGACTAGAAGATTCAGGGAAATATCCCTCTACTGAACAACTGAAGTTTGTAAACAACATAAATATATGAAAATTATTGCTGACCTGAAAGAACAGGAACACTTTCCAAAGACATGGTGATGGTGGTTTAGTTGCTAAGCTGTGTCCAACTCTTTTCAACCCCATGGACTGTATGTAGCCTGCCAGGCTTCTCTATCCATAGGATTTCCCAAGAAAGAATACTAAAGGGGGTTACCATTTCCTTCTCCAAGGGATCTTCCAGATCCAGGGATCAAACCTGCATCTCCTCCACTGGCAGGCAGGTTCTTTACCACTGAGCCACCAGGGAAGTCTTTCCTAAGGACATATTCTTTTTCTTAAGACCTCACTGGGGCCAGACTGATAGTAGACCTCCAGGAGGAGCAGAGTTCCCAGACGGCAGCTCTTGTAGTAGCTACTGTCAGGAAATTCAGCCTCAAGCCAGCCTTGGGCCAGGATGAGTCTCAGAACAAGGAGCTAGATCTCACATGCAGAGCTTAGGTACTTTCAGAACTGATGCTTCCAATCTGTGGTGCTGGAGAAGACTCTTGGGAGTCCCTTGGACAGTATGACCAAACTAGTCAATCCTAAAGGAAATCAACCCTGACTATTCATTGGAAGGACTGATGCTGAAGCTGAAGCCCCAATACTTTTCCACCTGATGTGAAGAGCCAACTCACTGGAAAATATCCTGATGCTGGGAAAGACTGAAGGCAGGAGGAGAAGGGGGAGGCAGAGGATGAGATTGTTGAATGCTACCACTGACTCAATGGATGTGAATTTGAGCAAACTCCAGGAGATGGTGAAGGACAGAGCAGCCTGGCATGCTACAGTCCTTGGGGTCTCAAAGAGTCAGACATGACTGAGCAACTGAACAAAAATAGTCAGCAGGAAAAAAAAATAATTGGCTACAAAGCAATTTCTCAAATTTTCAATTAAGGCAGAAAGGATTAAGCAACAAACTCACAATATTTGATGTGAAACATACATGAAAGACAGCCACCATTCAGAGAAAGGGTAAACAACAGGTCCAGGGGCTGTTGCTACAGAATACAGAAGGATGACATACAAAATGATTAATGAAATAGAGGATAAAATCAGAGGTCGAATACCAAAATGAGATTATGAAGAACAACCCTGGATCTAGAACAACAAGGATCCAGTTGTTCTAGATCTAGAACAAGGATCTAGTTCCCTGACGAGATATATTTGCATTAAAATGTACAGAAACATAGTGTTGAAATAAAAAAATCTCAATCAAGGGGTTAAACTAAAACCAAAACACAGCTGAAGAGAAAATGAATGACTAATACACACACAGACAGATGCACGTATACACACAAAAAAATTACCCAGAATGAAGCAGAGAAGAGAGAGGGTTGCAAAACATGCAGATATTAGACATATGGAAAACCAAATAATAAGGAGTAACATAATTCTAATTAAAATTACAGAAGAAGAGACTAGGAAATGAAAAAAAGAAAAAAACAATGTGACTGATCTAGAAAACAATCTAGTGAAATGGGCTCTAATAATAAAAGTCTTTGAAAAAATGTGTTAATATTGATACACAGTCACATACTTTAAAACTTTAAACATACTTCAGCTGAGAAACATTTTACATTTTTTCAGATATCATTTTCTATGATTACAAGGTCAAATGCAAAAATTATCTAATTCCAGTTTTTTAATTGGAGCATAGTTGCTTTATAATGTTTGGTTTCTGCTATTCTAATAGAATTCTAGTATTTTTAGATGAAATAAAATTGGCATTCCTGAGGGCAGAACTTAGTTGTTTAACTTTGTGACTGATTTCAGGTTCTCAGTCAGAATCTACAGGCAACCCCCATCAATACAGGAAGAGGAAAGCAAATTGGTTGTTGTGATAATAGGAAAGAGAAAGGAAAGTAAATGAAATTGAAGCATAATTAGCACTTTTTTACACCTAGAAAGAAATCTGGTGAAACTCTGTCTCCTACTAACATTTTAAATTACATAGACCTAAAAGTTGGGAGCATTTAACAAATCTGTAAATTAAAATGTAACAGAAGAAAAATTCAGCACATGTTTGTTTATTTTAAAGGTCATATTTTGTTACTCTGCTACTGCTAAGTCACTTCAGTCGTGTTTGACTCTGTGTGACCCCATAGACAGCAGCCCACCAGGCTCCCCCGTCCCTGGGATTCTCCCGGCAAGAACACTGGAGTGGGTTGCCATTTCCTTCTCCAATACATGAAAGTGAAAAGCGAAAGGAAAGTCGCTCAGTTTTGTCTGACTCTTTGCGACTCCATGGATGGCAGCCTACCAGGCTCCTCTGTCCATGGGATTTCCCAGGCAAGAGTATTGGAGTGGGGTGCCATTGCCTTCTCCTTTTGTCACTCTAACCCTGTAAGTATTTAAATCATGTAATTATATTTATATTTAATATGCCCAGTACCATCAGAAGCATGTTTTATAACCCAGTTCATCTTCCCCACCATCCTATGAAGTATGTGCTATTTTTGCTATAAGTGAGGAGTGGTAAAGAATTCACCTGCCAATAGAGGAGAACCAGGTTCTCTCCCTGTGTTGGGAAGATCCCCTGGAGTAGGAAACGGCAACTCACTTCGGTATTCTTGCCTGTGAAATCCCATGGACAGAAGACCATTTTGTCACTCTAACCCTGTAAATATTTAAATCATGTAATTATATTTATATTTAATATGCCCAGTACCATCAGAAGCATGTTTTATAACCCAGTTCATCTTCCCCACCATCCTATGAAGTATGTGCTATTTTTGCTATAAGTGAGGAGTGGTAAAGAATTCACCTGCCAATAGAGGAGAACCAGGTTCTCTCCCTGTGTTGGGAAGATCCCCTGGAGTAGGAAACGGCAACTCACTTCGGTATTCTTGCCTGTGAAATCCCATGGACAGAAGACCCTGGCAGGCTACAATCCATGGGGGTTGCAAAAGAGTCAGACACAACTTAGCAACTAAACAACAAAACCGAGTGGATTAAGTATCTTGCCAGAATCACAAAGTTAGCAAAAAGAACATTGTCTATTAACATTTTTGAGTAATGTGATTTTTAAAATGTGTCAATGTGAAAAATACTGTTCTTAAGTGAACATTCAAAGCTAATCCTGCAATGATAATGGTAGACAAATCAAAAGTAAATTTCTAGTTTTCAGATCATTTCTAAAACCTCTTCATCAACCTTTTCCAAAATTCCCCATATAATAACGCTATCCTGCCTTCCTTTGGCCACCTATGAAAGTGTTAGTCACTCAGTCTTGTCCAACTCTTTGCAACCCCACAGACTGTAGCCCACCAGGCTCCTTTGACCATGGGAGTCTCAGGGAAAAAAATACTAGAGTGGGTAGCGATTTCCTCCTCTGTGAAATCTTGCCAACCCAGAGATCTAACCCGGGTCTCCTGCACTGCAGGCAGATTAGTAGTCCTCGGATCTTACTCTACTGAGGCCCCTCCTACAAGGGCAGAGCTAGAAAAGTTAGGCAGAAACAAAGAGGAAAGGCAGTCGCTACAGGATTCACTTGAACTCAAGTAGCCATCAATAACTGAGCCACCTCTTCTCAGCAGATAGGACATCCAACCCTACTGACTATGCATTTTCAGAAAATTTTGAGGAGTGATTAAGGTTCTATTGATGTGGAAGCAAATGCATTATGACTCTAAGACTCTTGGGCAACTGTGACTGATACTTTGAATGTGGTCTGGCATGTATCAGGCAATAGATTGCTTTCTGAAATTGGGTAATAAATTGTCAGAGAGAGAGAGAGAGAGATGAGTTTACATTGAATTGTCAGGCATGTCACTGGCCAGAAAAACCAATTTCAATAAATGGGACTGGATGCAGCATCATCTCCATTCATTTTCATCTGGGTTTCAAAGGCTACAGTCCTACTAAATAATAGTCCATCTCACTGCAAACACCAATGTTAATATGATCCTTTCCTTCTGGATGACCTGATCCAAGGGCCATACAAAAAACACACCACTGAGTACTAAAAATAAATCCAGCATGAGAGAGAGTTCTTCCCTTTCATCTTCCACACTGGGGTATTATTACAATTTTAATGATCTGCCTAGGATTTTTCATACACCCTGTTTCTTTTGAAGGAAGGACAGGAAACCGATTGAAACACACCAATCTCCTTGAAAGGTCTACAGCAATAGAGCAGTGGGAATAGATGCTTTGCTATAAAGAAAAAAAAAAAGAGTAAAGCGATCAGAAATGTATCACTTTGGTCTGTCATGATATACTGCTTTTCCTTTAGAGAGAACAGGTACTTATGTTCTGATATTGTCTTCTCAGTTACTACATTATTCCTTTAAGGTATTCAGAGCATTAACAATCCACATAAAAAAGATAATAATCTCTCTAAATATTATTGCTGCTTTAGAACCTTCTAGTCAACCCAATGCAATCATCTGATTACATATTTAGTCAAGCTGCTTTCATTTCTTCCCAAAGGGAAATTTAACAATTTTTTTAAATAATTAAATTTCATCTATACAACTGGGAAGTGTTATACGACAGTAATAAAGAATCCGCCTGCCAATGCAAGAGATGCTAGAGACAAGAGTTCAATCCCTGGGTCAGGAAGATCCCCTGGAGTACGAAATGACATCTCACTCCAGTATTCTTGCCTGGAAAATTCCATGGGCAGAGGAGCCTGGTGGGCTACAGTCCATGGGGCTACAAAGAGTCAGACACAAGTGAGCAACTGAGCACATACAGTTAGAAGTATTAGGAGTTGGGGTAGGAATAATAAGGAAATAATATTTGAGAAATTACTATACAATAGATGTTGCATAGTGGGTATATTACTGTATGGTGGTTACATTCCAATGTTATCACATTTAAATTTCTCAACAAACCCCAAATCTCAGCTGAGCCTGTGTGGAAGGAAAATATACCAAACATTAAGGGTCAAATAAAGTAACGATTTTTTTTTTACAATTTATCAATTACTCAAAACCATGACACATTTTAGTTTGCTCAACATTTGGATTATGATTTTTTTTTAAAATCTTCCTTTGCCCAGAGTTCCTAATTGTCCTTTCTTTCTTCTGGTTGGTAAAACGAATTAATATCTTATCAACAAAATGATATAATTTCCTGATAAAAAAAAATTTGTCATAAAATTTGCTTTCTTCTTGAAGACATTGTTTCTGCATACCTTGGGCTTCATCTTACAATTTGAATCACCCAAGGATTTTATCATACTACTTGGTTAGTTTTACTGTCTCTTGGGTTCTGTATCCTCTTTTCTCTTCGATTCATTTTTATTTCTCTTCACATATCTTCAAATTAATACCTTATCAACAAAATGATATAATTTCCTGATAAAAAAAAATTTGTCATAAAATTTGCTTTCTTCTTGAAGACATTGTTTCTGCATACCTTGGGCTTCATCTTACAATTTGAATCACCCAAGGATTTTATCATACTACTTGGTTAGTTTTACTGTCTCTTGGGTTCTGTATCCTCTTTTCTCTTCGATTCATTTTTATTTCTCTTCACATATCTTCAAATACACTCTTCAGAAAAAATGAATGAGAGACAAAATTTCTGGACTTCTTGACAGAATTTCTGGAAGTGTCTTTTTGGCCAGGTCAACATTCAGAAAACTAAGATGGCATCTGGTCCCATCACTTCGTGGCAAATAGATGGGGAAACAGTGACTGACTTTATTTTGGGGAGCTCCAAAATCACTGCAGATGGTGATTGCAGCCATGGAATTAAAAGACACTTACTCCTTGGAAGGAAAGTTATGACCAATCTAGACAGCATATTAAAAAGCAGAGACATTACTTTGTCAACAAAGGTCCGTCTAGTCAAGGCTATGATTTTTCAAGTAGTCGTGTATGGATATGAGTGTTGGACTATAAAGAAAGCTGAGTGCCAAAGAATTGATGCTTTTAAACTGTAGTGTTGGAGAAGACTCTTGAGAATCCCTTGGACTACAAGGAGATCCAACCAGTCCATCATAAAGGAGATAAGTCCTGGGTGTTCATTGAAAGGACTGATGTTGAAGCTGAAACTACAATACTTTGGCTATCTGATGCAAAGAGCTGACTCATTTGAAAAGACTCTGATGCTGAGAAAGATTGAGGGCGGGAGGAGAAGGGGACAACAGAGGATGAAATGGTTGGATGGGATCA
>SJYC01114754.1:0-32362 GCA_006408675.1 Madoqua kirkii | reverse complement strand
CCACCCCCTGCCCCCCCCCGCCTTGGGGGCTCAGCTGGTAAAGAATCCACCTGCAATATGGGAGACCTGAGTTCCATCTCTGCATTGGGAAGATCTCCTGGAGAAGGGAATGGCTACCCACTCTAGTCTCTAGTATTCTGGCCTGGAGAATTCCATGGGATGTATAGTCCATGAGATTACAAGAGTCATACACAACTAAGTGACTTTCACTTTCACTTTATATATATGTATATATATATATATATGTATGTATGTATGTATGTATATAATTATGTAAAGGTTATAATAGGAAACATAGAAAGATTTTTTTGTGTGTTTTGAGCATACCACCCAGGCTGCAGTACAGCTGATGGCTGTGGAGAGGTTGAGGTTGGAAAGCTAGGAGAGGAGGAGGCTAGACTACTTATGAAGCTATTGCAACAGAATGGGTGAAGGATGGCCAAAGCCTGAGTAGAAGCATGTGAGAATGGTAAGTTTCGTCTATATTCTAGACATTGCTGAGCTGTGATCAGGAACCTATGTCTATATTTATGTTTGAGGGGCTAGGCTAGGAAGTGAAAGCCTAACATTATATATGCTAAGTCAAGGCATTAGTGATTGATTTCATTATCTAACATTCAACTTTAGTGAAACTTATGGCTGCTTCTGCTCAATGACTCCTAATTTTTGTGGTCTTCATGGAGAGATTCCAAAAGCAGGCATGTTTGGTGCTAACCTCACCACCTTCCACCTCACTGTGTTTATCCTACTTGGCATACCAGGACTGGAGAACTACCACACCTGGCTTTCCATCCCCTTCTGCCTGATGTACATCACTGCAGTCTTGGGAAATGGAGCCCTCATCCTTGTCATCCTCAATGAATGCACTCTCCATGAACCTATGTATGTCTTCCTATCCATGCTGGCTGGCACTGACATCCTGCTGTCCACCACCACTGTGCCCAAGGCTCTTGCTATCTTCTGGTTCCATGCTGGGGAGATTGCCTTTGATGCCTGCATCACTCAGATGTTTCTCATCCACTTTGCCTTTGTAACTGAGTCAGGAATCCTTCTGGCCATGGCATTTGACTGCTACATGGCCATTTGTACTCCTTTGAGGTACACAGCCATCTTAACTCCTCAGTTCAGTTCAGTTGCTCAGTCGTCTGACTCTTTGCGACCCCATGGACTACAGCACATCAGGTTTCCCTACTCCCAGAGCTTTCTCAAACTCGTTTCCATTGAGTCAGTGATGCCATCCAACCATCTCATCTCAGCTCTTACAGCAGTCATAAAAATGACCCTGGCAATCTGGGGACAGAACCCTGGGGCCATTTTCCCTATCATATTCTTGCTGAAGTGGCTGCCATACTGTTGAACCAACATCATCCCCCACTCATACTGTGAACTCATTGGGGTAGCCAGACTGGCCTGTGCTGGCACCACCGTCAATATCAGGTATGGTTTCTCAGTGCCAACGGCATCAGTTTTGGTAGATGTTGCATTCATTGGTACTTCCTATACTTTGATCCTCCAAGTCATGTTTAGACTTCCTTCCCAGGATGCCTGGCACAAGGTGGTCAATACTTGTGGTTCCCACAGTGGATTTAGTCTCCTCTTTTTCATCCCATCCATTTTCACTTTCCTGACCTATCACTTTGGCAAGAATATCCCCCCCCCACCCCCCACCATCCCTATCCTTCTGGCAAATCTTTATGTATTAATTTCCCCCATGCTTAATCCCATCATTTATAGAGCAAAGGCCAAGAAAATCAGGGACAGTGTGGCTTACATGCTATCTATTGTGGGGAAGTCTTGAGAAAGCTCATGGCTCCTTTACAGTTTTCAAAGCAACAGGAAAAGAGAACTTACCAAGTTCCCAAATTTAGATGCTATAGTGTGTTGCAGAAGAATGCACATGGGCTCTGGGATAAAAATGCATCTGGATTTAAATCCTGGCTCCCTTACTTTCTGATTTTTGACCATGGGTAGAGTCTCAGTTTTTGGAAATTTAGCCCTAACCTATAAAATGAATGGAGAAGGCAATGGCACCCCACTCCAGTACTCTTGCCTGGAAAATCCCATGGACAGAGTAGCCTGGTAGGCTGCGGTCCATGGGGTCATGAAGAGTCAGACACGACTGAGTGACTTCACTTTCACTTTTCACTTTCATGCATTGGAGAAGGAAATGGCAACCCACTCCAGTGTTCTTGCCTGGAGAATCCTAGGGATGGGGGAGCCTGATGGGCTACAGTCTATGGGGTCACACAGAGTTGGACACGACTGAAGTGACTTAGCAGTAGCAGTATAAAATGAAATGTTGTACCTAGGCTCTAAGACTTAAATTAAATCTGTTAACTTAAATTAGCTTAAATTAAATTGTAAACAACATGGTACATTGCTTATCATTTAGTGGACTCTCAATGTTAGCTATAGTTTTAACTTGAAGTTTGTAGCCTGAGGAAAATGTTTTAGATTTCATGTATATGAGATTTCCAGTCTTTCCAAAAATGAAATGTTGTACCTAGGCTCTAAGACTTAAATTAAATCTGTTAACTTAAATTAGCTTAAATTAAATTGTAAACAACATGGTACATTGCTTATCATTTAGTGGACTCTCAATGTTAGCTATAGTTTTAACTTGAAGTTTGTAGCCTGAGGAAAATGTTTTAGATTTCATGTATATGAGATTTCCAGTCTTTCCAGAGGCTTCTCTTCCTCCTGCTTACCTTCCAAGAACATCATCACCTCCAACACTACTTCCATCATAACCACAAGTTTATTTTACAAATAAAATTATATAATTAATATAGAAGAGTGTTTTAAAAATTATACAATTGGGGTATGAAGATTCCTTTAAAAACTAAGAATACAGCTACCATACAACCCTGCAATCCGACTCCTAGGCATATATTTACAGAAAAACATGATTTGAAAGGATACATGCAACCTCATGTTCATTGCAGCACTGCTCACCATAGCCAAAATATGGAAACAACCTAAATGTCCATTGACCACAGAATTAATAAATATAAAATATGAAGCATTAGGGTGAAAGAAGTCAGACACAAACACATGTACTATAAAGCTTACATGTGGAATCTAAATAAACCAAACTTACAGAAACAATGGAACTGTGATTATCAGTGTCTAGGAACTGGGAGAAATGGAAAAATGTTGGTTGAAGTGTACAAACTTCCAGTCTTAAGACAATTAAGTTCTGGGGATCTAATGTACAATATGATAATTATAGCTAATAATGGTGTATAATACACTTGAGAATTGCTTAGAGAGTAGATCTTAAATATTCTTATCACACACACAAAATGATAATCATATGATGGGGTAGAGGTGTTAGCGGTACTATGGTGGTGATCATTTTGAAATATATGAGAGTATAAAGTCAGCATATTGTACATCTTACTCTTACACATGTTACATGTCAATTAAAGCAATGGTTAGAACTGGACATGGAACAACAGACTGGTTCCAAATGAGAAAAGGAGTACGTCAAGGATGACTTTGGAGCCCAAAAAAATAGTCTGTCACTGTTTCCACTGTTTCTCCATCTATTTATTTACTGGGATAAGTCCATTAAAATGGACTAAATGCCCACTTGTCACAAGAGTTACAAGCATTAAAATTTTTTGAACAAAAATGACAGTATATGAAGCACATAACAGTAATATTGAAAAGAAAGAGCCAAGACATATACATCCTGCCTTTGACTGTGTGAATCACAATAAATTGTGGAAAATTATGAAAGAGATGGGGATACGAGACCACCTGACCTGTCTCTTTAGAATCCTATATGCAGGTCAGGAAGCAACAATTAGAACTGGACATGGAACAACTGACTGGTTCCAAATAAGAAAAGGAGTATGTCAAGGCTGTATATTGTCACCCTGATTATTTAACTTATATGCAGAGTACATCATGAGAAACGCTGGACTGGAAGAAACACAAGCTGGAATCAAGATTGCTGGGAGAAATATCAATAACCTCAGATATGCAGATGACACCACCTTTATGGAAGAAAGTGAAGAAGAACTAAAGAGCCTCTTGATGAAAGTGAAAGGGGGTAAAAGAGTTGGATTAAAGCTCATCATTCATAAAACTAAGATCATGGTATCTGGTCTCATCACTTCATGGCAAATAGATGTGTAAACAGTGAAAACAGTGGCAGAGTTTATTTTTCTGGGCTCCAAAATCACTGCAGATGGTGATTGCAGCCATAAAATTAAAAGACACTTACTCCTTGGAAGTAAAGTCATGACCAACCTAGAGAGCACATTAAAAAGCAGAGGGATTACTTTGTCCACAAAGGTCCATCTAGTTAAGGCTATGGTTTTCCAGTAGTCATGTATGGATGTGAGAGTTGGACTAAAAGTCATGACCAACCTAGAGAGCACATTAAAAAGCAGAGGGATTACTTTGTCCACAAAGGTCCATCTAGTTAAGGCTATGGTTTTCCAGTAGTCATGTATGGATGTGAGAGTTGGACTATAAAGAAAGCTAAGTACCAAAGAATTGATGCTTTTGAACTGTGGTGTTGGAGAAGACTCTTGAAAGTCCCTTGGACTACAAGGAGATCCAACCAGTCCATCCTAAAGGAGATCAGCCCTGAGTGTTCATTGGAAGGACTGACGATGAAGCCGAAACTCCAATATTTTGACCACCTGATGCAAAGAGCTGACTCATTTGAAAAGACCCTGCTGCTGGGAAAGATTTGGGGTGGGAGGAGAAGGGGATGACAGAGGATGAGATAGTTGGATGGTATCACTGACTCAATGGACATGGTTTTGAGTGGACTCCGGGAGTTGGGGATGGACAGGGAGGCCTGGCATGCTGTGGTTCATGCAGTCACAAAGAGTTGGACACGACTGAGAGACTGAACTGAAGTGATACATCCTGCATGATTTCAGTGACTGTGTCTAACTCAGACACAAACAGTGATGCAGAATTAAATGGTGAAACTCTATAGAAAGGTGAGTAAACAATTATCAAGTCAGGTGAGAGGTGTCCTTGACCTGTGGAGAGGCATCCAAGGGTTTCTAAGGTGCTGATAGTATCCCATTTCTTGACCTGGGTAGTGGTTTCATGGGTATTTCCTGCAAATTTATTATTAAATGACACATTTATGTTTATATACTTATTTGAATGTATATCACATTAAATATTTCCTTTGAGAAAAAAAGATTTCACTGGAATTGGCTGGAAGACAATCGCTGGTATACAGTGATATATGAAAGGGTATAAGAGGTGCCCTTCTATCCACTGATGAAGAACAGCCACTGAGGAAAGTAACATGGCTATGTACTGTCAAGTGGCTGGGAGCTGCCTATGGTAGACATGACGGACATAAATAACCTCAGCACATGGCAGCGGTGGTGATGGTTTAGTCAGTAAGTCATGCCCCACTCTTGTAACCCCACGGACTGTAGCCCGCCAGGCTCCTCTGTCCATGGGATTTTCCAGGCAAGAGTACTGGAGTGGGTTGCTGTGCCCTCCTCCAGGGGATCTTCCTGACCCAGGGATCGAACCCAGGTCTCCTGCACTGGCAGCTGGATTCTTTGCTGACTGAGTTACCAGGAAAACCCAGTCTCAACATATAGATGATATTAAATTGCAGAAATATCACTAGGAAGTGGTGGGTCTTGAGTATTACTTCTGTTTTAAAAATAATTTAAGTTAATTTTTAATTATGACCTTCTTTAACCACCAGCTCACAAAACTGAAAATTTAACAAGTTACTGGTAACCCAGTGCAAGCCCGCTTCAGCACATCACTGACTACAGCTCCCAACAAGGGACTTAATGAGGGCAAAACGGAATGGGAGCAAACCAACATCTGGGCTGGGAAACCAAATCCATACAGGGCACGATTTATTTATTTATGCATTTAAGAACTACATGGCACTTAGCACCCACCAGGTGTGGTTGCAGCCCTGTACAAATATACACTGTGACAGCTCTGACTTTGCCCAAACCAGAGGCATACACTGGAATTAACTACTCAAGACCTTCAAAGATGAATAGAGTCCCAAGTTCATCAAGAATTGGGTCAAGACACACACACTGCCCAAGGACAGAGGAAGTTTAGCATCATGGAGGGAAACTGCTGTGATTAATCATGGTCGTTAATGAAGCATTTACAAGAGTAAATGAACGGCTCCAGTTGGACACAGGAAGAAAAGGGGTCAAGGGAAAGAAAGAGGAAGTGACTAAGGAGAGTAGGAGAGGGGTGGTTAATTGTCTTTATGGAGGACTAAGAACAAGGAGCCAATGAAATGTGAGGATCAAAGGATGGTGATGGACAAGCATTCCTATCTGGTTGCTTTGGAGCCCAGTGGATCTCCCTAAAGTCACAAGAAACTTCAGAGCTTCCAACACAACCTGAAAAGCAAGCATGAAGGATAAGACTGCCTCTAAGTATAATTAAAAGTGTTATGTTCAGGACTTCCCTGATGGTCCATGGCTAACAGGCTGCACTCCCAGTGCAGAGGAAGGCCAGGTTTCATCCCTGGTCAGGGAACTAGATCCCATATGCCACAACTAAGAGTTTGCAAGCAGCAACTTAAAAAAAAAACAAAGTGGATGAATGATAGAGACAGTTGTCAGTTCTATTAACCATAATCAATATAACATTAAAACTTTAAAATTATTGTATAATTTTAAATGATGTTATGAAAGTCTGCAACTGCCAGATACTAGAATCTGGAACTAGGTAATTATGACTGGTTATTTTTTTCCTTGCAGTTTTATTGAAATACAATTGACATACAGCACTGTATAGGTTTACAGTGAACAGCATAATGGCTTAACTTCCGTATATCATGAAATGATAACAAGAAGTTTAGTGAACATGTATCACCCCATATAGATAAGAAGTAGATGCCAGCAATACTATGTAGGAAGCTACAGGTGTTGAAAACTAATTGGACACAGGTGTCAAATGAGAGGTGTTGGTCCAATTCTAGAAGCTACTGTCACATTTTATACTGAGCTAAGCAGTAGTCTACTGGAATGTCACACTAATTTAAAATGGGAGGTTCACAGGAGGTTTTAGTTTTCTGTTTCGATTTGACATTCACTTTACAGAGTTAACTAGAATTCTTAAAATTTTTCATTTTTTATATACTGTGGTTGAGGTGAAACACTAAATCATATACTAGATTAAATCATATTGTATATTAAATCATATACTAAATCACCAATCAGTGTTTCTCAAGAGCCAAGATTGAGTTTGAAATAATATAAAACAGAAGAGAAGACCTAGCCCATGCCCTGGAGGTTTGTAATCTCAGCATGACAGACATCGGTAATGTATGACTAATCCAATTCAGGGATGACTGAGTTACCACCACGGCTTTGGTTTGCTCCAGGAACTCTTCCAATTATGTGAAGAATCATGGGACCAAGAGAAAATTGGCATTTTGAAAAGATGGATGCTTAATACCTTTAGCACCACCCCACTCTCAGTCCTGCCTGGGAAGGAGGGTTTTCTTACTCTATGGGAGGTAGCAGTCTCTGCGTGTCACTTGCATCTACAGTAGCACTAATGCAAATTGAAACTGAAGCTCAGATAGCTTCCTGTTACTCCTGTTTGAAATTAAAGCTCAGAATAGAAGAGAGCTTATTATCTGGATAAGAGCTACCCCGACTAGGGACACAATAAAAGAATGGAGTCTCTTATGAAGACCCTCAGGACACCCACTCCCCTCCTCACCTGTCAGCACTCACACCTGTCTGCAACACAGACTATAAACAGAAGTGCTGGAACCTGTCATAACATCAAAACCTACCCATAAAAAAGTCAATCTTACTTTTCTGAAACCTTGGAAAAGTCACAGCCTCTGTGAATCCCAGTTCTTTCATCTGTCAAAAACATATCGTAAAGAAGTTTCCCCCGTCTTTCCAACCCCATCATTCTATAATCCTTCGAGCGGCCCTCACCTGGCTTCCTCCATCCCTCAGCATCCCATGCAGGTCTCCCTCTAAGTCCTACCACCCTTCTCTCCTCTTTAAATAGCGACTGCAGATCTCCTAAGAGATGACTCCATCACTGGTGCTCAGACACCTCTCTCCATCTTGTCCACACTTCAGCATCACGGGATGACTTCAAGTGGCATGCTGCCTCTCTTCTTTCTCCTCTATCATGCTGAGAAGGCAAAGGACCAGGGTCAAGACAGGGGCCTGTGTGTCTTGGAAATCACGTTTGAATTTTTGAGGAATCAAGTAATAGCACAGTCACTCCTGCTTGCTCTTCTGTCCTGGCACACAGCCAGGAGAGGCACAGAATGGGACAGCACGAGTGAGTTTTCGGGGGTGTCAGCTCTTGGGACAGTTCCTGCCTACCTGGGCATATCCCTGTGGCTGGGGCGGTGGGGCGGGGAGAGTAGAGAGCCTTTGAGCTCTACTTTCATCACATGGATTTCACTGAGTCATCAGACCTCTAGCCCCAAGGGAAGGGACGCAATAATAAAATCAAATTCCTTTACTTTTTTAGACAGAATCTGAAATTAGAGTTGAAATAATTTTGTGTGTACCTTCTTAATGAAGTACTGCTTCCTGCCGAGACTTTCTGAATTCAGAACTCCCTTACCTCCCTGCCATCTTTATCATATCAGCTCCCTGGCAGTTAACTTCTTTTTTCCCCCTTTGAGAGGGGTAAAAAACTAATGAATAAAACTACAGGTTACTATCTCAGGAGGTTACAAACGAATGATGGTAAAAAGAAAATCCATGATTGTTTAAAACTGAAAATAATATCAACTGTGCTGGCTACAATACATTTTCCTGTAGCATTTCTCAGATCTGAAGGACTATTATAATTTTTCAAACAGTTCTCACTAGACCGACAGACTCCAACTCGTGAGCAGGGCAGGCCTAAAGGACCTCATGAGGAAAGGATTGTTCTCGGAAACATTCACTTCTGCACCAGGGCTTAAGGAAACATGCGGTAACATATGGATAGCACTGAAATTTTAAACCTTTAATTGACTTTTTACGGGTCCATACAGGGAATATTAAACACATGGATTTTCTTCTATTGCCGTTTCAAACTAATTTTGCATTCTGTTTTGTTCAGTACTTTGTCTTTTTGTTTCTGAATGTGTTTTTCGCTGATTTTATCACACTGCTTTAGACCAAGCTACTGTCTCACCCACATCTGCCATTCCGCACGGTGTCATCCTGCAGCGTCCTGACGTGGTGAAGCACACGCGGCTCTTTCCCAATTATCTGCGGTGGTGCATGACTGGAAGGGCACAGATAAGCAAAGCCCAGGAATAATCCTAAAATCGCCCTTTGCAGAACTTCACCGAACATTCCACAAAAGTTGCTTATCAAATTAATTGGATTTCTGATTTCCCTTCCTGACCATGCTAACTCGTTGGTGAACATGATAAAACAGTAAGTAGATAAATGACAAAATGGCAGTAACTAGAGGATCCAAATCAACATGTTACCAATGAGACTGTTCACTGCGGTAATGAGAACTGGCTAAATCTCATTAGCACTTATAAAAAAAATAAATAAATAATGCTCTGCAGTGGGGAAGGGCGTCTTCCAAACGTGAGTCTACGCCACGTTTTCTGCTTATGGAAACATCTGGCCTGCCTGGGGGTGGCAGGGCCACCGTGGGAGCCCGGAGCAGTATTAGTTCTCTGGATGTCAGGCACTGGTAGTGATGGCCAGGGCGCCTCGTCCAGCATGGTGGGCAAGCCAGGACTTCTGCATCCGACATTACTGAGAGCAGCCAGTGCAGAAAATAAGGAAACAGATTGCACAGCACGTGAAACCACAGAAGACTTGCACTGGCGTATGCAAGAGCCACACCAGGAGTGGACCTGAGAGGATAAGCAGCACAGAAATACTCACCACTCTAAAGATCACTCAAAGATATTACTCCCAAAAAATCATATGAAAAAGGAATTTTGGATATTGTGTACCTATGCACTTGGCATTTTTACTTTCATGGCCAGATGTGTTTCTTCTTTTCCATCATCTAGTGCACAGTCATGTCGGACTCTTTGAGACTCTATGGACTGTAGCCCACCAGACTCCTGGGTCCATGGATTCTCCAGGCAAGAATACTGGAGTGGGTTGCCATTCCCTCCTTCAGGAGAACTTCCGAACCCAGGGACTGAACCCTTGTCTCCTGCATTGGCAGGCGGGTTCTTTACGACTGAGCCACCAGGAAGCCCCTTTCCTACCTCTAGGGTCACTTATGCTTCCCGTATTTTGAGGAAATCTCTTCATGTATCAGTAGTCAGGTGGGGTACTATGCTGTCTCTGATAAAAGGCTGGAGTGATCTGTCTAGATTAAGTCAACCCAGAGATGTAAAATAGTCAAACAATGGCTTTATAGATATCAAAAATTGCTCAGAAAACTGAGTATCTCATAAATCTTATTCTGTTTATAAGCCACAGGGAATGTATTCAAACGAGAGGGCAAAACAAGACAGAAATGTATTCCTTTTCTCAACTTTCCAACCATTCTCCTTTCCCCTGCTGGGTGACATACCAATTTTGCACCTAGTGAAAGGAGGAGGAGGTGGCAGGGCACCAGACATGGGCCACCCATGAACACTGCCCAGCAGGCTGGCAGAGTGGGAACCTACCTGCCCTGCTCTGTAGACAGGGCTTCCCACGTGGCACTAGTGGTAAAGAACCTGCCTGCCAATGTAAGGAGATGCAAGTTCGATCCCTAGGTTGGAAAGATCCCCTGGAGGAGGGCACAGCAAACCACTCCAGTATTCCTGCCTGGAGAACCCATGGACAGAGGAACCTGGCGGGCTACAGTCCATAGAGTCGCACAGAATCGGACACAACTGAAGCAACTTAACAGGCAGGCATGCTCTGCAGACATAGTTCATCCCTATTAGAAGCAGTTCAAAGCACATCCAGTGATCTTGAAGAATCCAGGAAGGAGAAGGAAAGGCTGTAAGACTGGAGACAGAAAACCAAAAATTGACATTTTTTCTAAATCTAAGCTGGATACTGCAAAGTACAGACTAGCAAGTACATTTGTTAGGTCAATTGTAGCCACTAGTAGCAAAGAGCAACTTGAGCTTCTTAAACAAATAATGCGAAATTCACTGTAAAGCTGACCCAAATTCAAACCCCAATATAGCCATGCTCAATTCTCAGTTCTGTGGCTTCTTAACTCTCTGACTTTAGGCTAATCACTTAAACACTCTAAGCCTCAGGGTTTTATCATGACATGAAGATCACAGCAGCACCTGACACGCAGGTTTATTGTGATAATTAAGCAACATGATGCCTATAAAGTGCTAACCACAAAGTGTTTGTTGTTGTTGTTGTTGTTGTTGTTGTTTAGTTGCTAAGTCGTGTCCGACCCTTTTGGGATGCCATGGACTGTAGCCCACCAGGCTCCTCTGTCCACAGGATTTCCCAGACACAAATTCTTGAGTGGATTGCCATTTCCTGGGGGATCTTCCTGACCCAGGAATCAGACCTATGTTTCCTGCATTGGCAGGAAGATTCTTTACCACTGAGCCTCCAGGGAAGGCCCTAACTGGCAGTTGTTATTATTATTATTAAAAGATTCATGTGAAGTTATCAGTGGTGGCAGCAAACATGTGAAGAGTGGCCATGTGGGAAAGAGAAAGAATAGGTAGAACTTAGAAGCAGTTTTCAGCTCAGTTGAGAGAAAAGCTATCAACAGTCTGAGTCATTCACAAGAAGAATGATTTGTCTCAAGAATGGGAAGATGCTTCTAGTTTCTTAAAGATAAATGTGAGCAGGGCAGTTTGGTGAGATGCAAGAGTTTCCCCAGCATTAAAGAGATGGTCGGACAACTAACCAACCATTAATATTCTTTCAAGCCCATGAGAGCCTAGATTCTATTATTTCTTTTGCTAGGCAGGAAGTTAGCTGAGAGGTGGCTAACTTTAAAAAGGTGGCCCCTTCTTTAAAGCCAACCATCCAGTGGCCACCTAATCCCACCAAGCAATTTACCAGCCCTGACCCAAATATGCCCCCATCAATACTCCAAAATAGTCAGGCAGTAAGAAAAATCCCCCACTGGCTGACAGGCGGGACTTTCCTTATTTTGGCACATGCACAGATCTCACACTATATGTACTAAAGTAACCTTTGGTGGTCATCAGACTCACTGTGTGTGCTTAGTCACTCAGTCATGTCTGACTCTTTGCAAATCTATGGACCATAGCCCACCAGGCTCCTCTGTCCATGGGATTCTCCAAGCAAGAATACTGGAGTGGGTTGCCATGCCCTCTTCCAGGGTCTCTTCCCCACTCAGGGATCAAACCTGCGTCTCTGGCACCTCCTGCACTGGCCTTCTGAATGGCACTGGCAGGCCATTCTTTATCACCAGCTCCACCTGGGAAGCCCATGTTTGTTGTTGTTGTTGTTGTTGTTGTTGTTGTTGTTGTTGTTCAGTCACCCAGTCTTGTCTGACTCTTTGCGATCTCATGGACTGCAGCATGCCAGGTCTCCCTATCCTTCACCATCCCCCAAAGTTTGACCCAGTTCATGTCCATTGCATCAGTGATGCCATCCAGCCATCTCATCTTGAGATGCCCTCTCCTCCTTCTGTCTTCAATCTTTCCCAGCATCACGAACTTTTCCAATGAGTCAGTTGTTCAAATTAATACAATATTGTAAAATAATTAACCTCCAATTAAAATAAATAAATCTATATTAAAAAAAAAAAAAACTGGAGCTTCAGCTTTAGCATTCATCCTTCCAATGCATATTCAGGGTTTACTTCCCTTAAGATTGACTGGTTTGATCTCCTTGCTATCCAAGGGATTTTCAGGAGTCTTCCCCAGCACCACAATTCAAAGATTCTTTGAGCCTTCAACCCAGGGATCAAACACAGGTCTCCTGCACTGCAGGTGGATTCTTTACCATCTGAGCCATCAGGAAAGCCTGAGAAAACCATACACACATCTGATTATAACAGACTGAATTATGAGAAGGACATGCACAGCAGAACATCTTGTTATATAACCTGCAGCTGTCAATCAAGACTATCAATCAATCACCTCCTAGCTTATGACCTTGCCTTAAAAATTCTGCACTCCAGCCCTCCTGGGCCATTGCCTCCATTGGTGTGACCCACCTCTCTTTTGAAGTGCTCTCTATCTTTTTTCTTTCCTTTTCATCAATAAACTTTCTCACCACGGGTAAGACCTTAGATTCTTCTTGGTGTCCTTACAAAGAACCAAGGCCCACGGGAGGAGGGGGCCTCCAGATTCTTCTCTGCTAACACTTTCCCTACGTTTACAATAAAAATGAGAAGACAGTCACATTTGAGGAATGGCAAAGAGGAGAAGAAAAATAAAAGAAAGACTGCCGCTTCATGCTTACTGAATCGCCACTATTTCTCCAGAAAGATATCATCCGCATTACCACAAATGATAACTTTCAGTGTTCCAGAACGTGGGTCTTATGGTTGTTCATTATGCTGTTTGTAAAACATACTTGCTGCATCCCTGAGTTCAGTTCAGTCGCTCAGTAGTGTCTGACTCTCCTGTAGCACGCCAGGCCTCCCTGTCCATCACCAACTCCCAGAGTTCACCCATACTCATGTGCATCGAGTTGGTGATGCCTTCCAGCCATCTCATCTTCTGTCGTCATCCCCTTCTCTTCCTGCCCCCTATTTTGCTATATATGAGTGCCTGCTCAGGACCATAAGAGGGTTTCAAAATGATTCTTTCTGTGCCTTCTAAAATTTAGTGAGCCACCTCATCAAAAAGGTACTTACCCCACACGGAACAGAAACTGCCCCATGTGGTTTCCCTCAAGGAGTCACTCTAAGAAATAGAGGTGCATTTTTAGAGCCACTTGTCATCCTGCATCAGAAAAGAAAGTTCTTGCCTACTAACTATTCAAAGCAACTGCATACCGCACTAAAGGATGCTGCTTTAAAAAAAAAAAAAATCTCGCTATTGATTCAAGGCTCTTTACTCATGGTACAGCAGCACAATTCCACTTAGAATTAACTCGAAGTCAATGGTCACCCCACTCTGTGGAGCACAGGTGCACTGGATCTTGGAGAGAAAAGATGGAAACACTTGTGTAAAAAACCCCTGCTTAGAATTAGATTCTGAATAGTGCCCCATTTGGAGGACCAAGGTTACAGAATCTTAGAAGAAGAAGAGGTTTTCAGTTCAGATGTTTGATAAAGAAAGTCTCCACATGTCTGCAAAGCATAGGCCCTGGCTATTTTTGTCCTATTGTGGACTCTGGCCATAACGTGAACTAGTCGAAGCCAGAGAACGGTTAGAGAGCTTCAGTACACAGGCCATGACTTTTCCTGCTCCCGCAAGTGAAAAAGAAAGAAGAGGAAAACGTTCTGGCACCAAGAATCTAGAGATGAAAGGATTGCAAAAAGTAAAACAGCCATTGTTGGTAGATGAGGAATCCACAATTCTGAGGTACTGTGAGATTCCCCAATGGCTCACTGGGTCAAGAATCTGCCCAAACTGCAAGAGACACAGGAGACACGGGTTCGATCCCTGAGGCAGGAGGATCCCCTGGAAGAGAGCATGACAACCCACTCTAGTATTCTTGCCTGGAGAATCTCCATGGACAGAGGAGTCTATAGGTTATACCCTATGGGGTTGCAGAGTTGGACACAACCGAGCAACGAAGCACATACACTGTCAACTCTGCATCGGAACTGAGGTGTGAGGATGGACACGTAGGGCAGCATCCATAGTTATAAAAGGATTTCCTCTCTGTAGAAAGTGAGACAGTCTGGGACCCCCAGACCCCTTGGTGCAGAGCTACAATGCCTGCACCTGGACACAACTCTCCTTGAGCAACAATGGGACTAAAAATAACCACATGCACTTGCACTAGGGGCAAATTCGGGATACAAGATACAAAGAGACAAAAAACCCAACTGCCACATCTGAAGAGCCTAGAACAAAAGCTGGGTACTGTAATGCCCCCTTCTACACACCACCAGGTACCTAAAGGGTAAGCAAAACATGTAAGCCACCCCTCCAGCCCAACCCTCGCCCCTGCCCTCAGCCCATATAAGGAACAAGCTTGCCCCACCTCGGGAAGCAAGTGAGGAAGGGAACCTGTTGTTTGTTCTCACTCCCTCACGCTGCAGCAGGGGCCCCAATAAAGCCTTTGCCTGAATTTCTTGTCTGGTCTCAAGTCAATTTCTATTGATGTGGCAAGTCCAAGAATCCTGGTCAGCAACAAAAGTAGTTGCCATCAGGTATTGAGTCTGGGACCAGAGAGATAATTTTTTATGCTATCTTTCAACTCCCTGTCAAATAACAAAAGTGCGCACCTCAAGGTGTCGCCAGTGGACAGTGGCCACAGTCGTCTCAGCTTTTCCATGGCAGAGAAAGAGCCTCAGAAGCTACCGGGTGGTGACTGGCAGCCACCCACCTAGCACTTGGAGCACAGGACCCCCTGAAGGAAGATGCTGCCTTGCCCTTCAGCAGAGCAGATGATAAGAACCACCGCAGGCAACTGACAGACACACAAACACCCAAGCCCCACCCTGAACCACTGAATCAGAATCTCCAGGTGAGGGACCTAGAAAGTTAAATATTGAATAAGTGCCCTCAGGAGAGTTTTGTTTTTTAAGAGGCTAGGGAAACAGTATAGTTTAGGTCCTTTTTCATAATTCACCAAACTTCTTGGGCTCTAACCAACGGGGTGGCAGGTCCTATGCAATGGCCTGAGTGGTACCTTGTCGCCAAGCTGCCAAAAGCATTGAGAGCCCTTCATATCATCACCACTCTCAGCAGCACAGCTGACATGTCACCAAGTAACAGAACACCTATAATTTAAACTAAATTATACAATTAAGCAGCATAGAAGGAAACAGTGTTCCATTAGAGAAGTTGTTTCCATTAAGTCTCCAAAAGCGTTTTTGAAGTAGAAAGTCAAAACAAATGCTTCACTTGGCATAATATTTGAAAACCAGTTTCAGTATACTAGACTTCTGAAAACAGAAAATCCCACACTGAATCGTAAATCCAACAGAAACATAAGCATGCAAAACCCCCATCTAGGATTAAATCTAGATATTACCTTATTTTTCATTTACAGTAACAATTATATTTTATTAATCATATCCTAGGCTTCCCTCGTGGCTCAGAGAGTAAAGAATCTGCCTGCTAAGCAGGAGATGTGAATTTGATCCCTGGGTCAGGAAGATCCCCTGAAGGAGGGCATGGCAACCCACTCCAGTATTCTTGCCTGGAGAGTCCCATGGACAGAGGAGCCTGGCGGGGCTACAGCTTATGGGTTCACAAAGAGTCAAGACACAACTGAGTGACTAACAACTACAGAGTCTTAGAGGAGTAAAAATAGAAGTATGAGCAACAAATTTGTTATTAAAGAGGTTTGACTCCATTTCAAGTTTGGAAATATAATTAAATTTTGAATGCACTATATCTCACTACCCACACAGTAGTAACTTTTAAAAGGACTATTAGTTTCTAAAAAATACACATAGACATGAGGAAGAAAATAGAACAAAACAGTGTCGGACACGACTGAGTGACTAACACACACACACACAATGACATCCTACATGGAGTTAATAATTATCACAAAATATCATGATGAACAGATACTATTATAAAGTTATATGATAAGAATTAATTTATTATTATCTTAAATTGACATTAACTAAGATTATTTTATTAGAAACTAAAAGACATTTAAAAAAGAGTTTCTGCTTAACAAAAATTTCACTACTTACTTTGTCAACAGCTGTTAGTGAAATAAATCAGAAAATAGCACTGTGAGAGGGCCCCAGATACTTCTCACTGTTTCATGTGGCTACTTGTTTTGCTTAGTGGACTGTCAGCAAAAATAATCTGTGTCACTTCTGAGTCTTGGTCTCAACACATTTGAACATAAATCCCCTGGTTCCTTTGCACCCTTCCATTATTGAGAGAGCCAACTTGGACCCAAACATGGAGGCTATGGGTTGAGAAAAGGAAGAGTCTTGCCAGTCCCAGAACATTTAGGCCTGTGTTCCTGAGTGGCTCTTCAGTGAAGAATTGTCTGTGATGCAGAAGACACACGAGAAGCCATGGGTTCGATCCCTGGGTGGGGAAGATCGCCTGGAGGAGGGCCTGGCAACCCACTCTAGTATTCTTGCCTGGAGAACACCATGGACAGAGGAGCCCGGTGGGCTACAGTCCATAGGGTCACACAGAGTCGGACACAACTGAAGGGACTGAGCACGCACGGCAAGCAAACGTGTGTCAGTATGTGTGACTGTCTATGTGTGTCTGCAGTGTCTATGTCTATGTGAGAGGAAGAGAGAAATTTTTGTTTGGCTTAAGTCACATTTACTTCGTGACTTAAGAACAGCCTAGCCTATACCGTAATTAATGCCCACAAACCAGAAAACAACAAGCTCAAATATAGGAAAATACTAACAAAATAACAGGACTTTCAGAAAAGACATAAACAAAAACAGTCACTTTGCAAATACATATATTAACCCTCATTGAGCTTCTATTTTTTTATTTCCAAGTTCTTTTAATCAATGGATCTTTGTAAAAGTAATCATCAATGCTTCTACTTCTAATACTCTCAATATTTGCTCTTGGATGCCACTGTAAAATACTGAATGACCTTTTAGGTTATTTATGATGTAAAATGAACTATCCTTAAAACTGTAATCTTTTAACTGTCAACAAATCCTTGCAAAGTTCAACAGATTCATAAATAATGAAAGCTAATATTCTGCTACAATATTTATGAAAAATTTAAGGCAGAGGCATATAGATTTAAAAATAAAAATACAATATTTTTGCATTAGCAATTCAGATCAATAGAGATTATATGTCTAAGGCTAAAGTTTTCAAGGCACTATTTCTATTTTCATATCTCTCTATGGGAGAAGTATTTTTCTGTCATTTTATGTAAATCCACAGAGTCTTAGCTTGGAATTTTTCAACACAGAATATGAGAACTCAGGAGACATAACTGTTAACATCTGAACCGCTTAGATGCTCTCTCATACATTTCCTGTTTTGTTAGTGCTAACTTTGGGTAAATCTTCCTTAAACACATCACACATGTTTTGAGCAATAACCAAGATCATGACAAATATCTCAGGGATATCTATTCCCAAAGCTCTATTGAAAAACATTCAAGATCTCCAAAGTCCCCAGACCACCCTCCTTCTGCTGAAGTCAGGTCTCCCAGCCCTAGCCTACTGTCTCCTTCATTTCTGCTTTCCAGTGCTGGGTTCTCAGCTTTGGGGAAGAAATTGATTATGAGAGTCAACCTTCCAGCTTTTGAGCTTGGGTTTCTAAGAGACTTCTGTAGAGAGTTTCTGGCTGAAGAAAACCTTACAAAGAAAAAAATTGGACTAACATCTAGAATGACCATAAAAACTTCTTCAGTATTTTATAATCACAAAAATAAAGTAACAGTAGAGTTGCTAGATCTAGCAAATAAAAATATAGACCTAGTTCAGTCTGAATTTCAAATGAACAACAAATACTTTTTTAGTATAAGGTATAATAATGTCCTGTGCAACATCGGGGAACATACTTACAGTTTAAAATTTTTCAAGGTTTATTTTTGGTTTTGTTTTGTTTAACATAGGCTATTTTTAAAGTCCTCATTGAATTTGTTACAACACTGCTTCTGTTATATGTTTGGGTATTTTGGCAGCAACACATGTGGGATCTTATCTCCCTGACCAGGGATCAAATCTACACCTCCTGCATTGGAAAAGGCAAAGTCTTAACCACTGAACCACCAGGGAAGCTCCTACACTTTAAATTTTATTCATTTTTCATTTTAATTTAACTGAGCATCCAGTATTTTATCTGGAACTCTATACAGAGAAACTATACTTGAATGAATACACCAATAACACACATTGTTAGTATACTAAGGATCCCAAATGCTAAAATTTTACTGGTCAAGACATAAACATGAAACAAAAAGGCAAGTGGTCAGCAAGCATCTATTTGCAAGAATTGATTTACATGAGGGGGAAAGACATATGCTGAGAGGGAGAAGAAGATGGGGAAAGAGGAAGGAGGGAGGGAGAAAGGAGAAGCAGGAAGGCAACATACACAGCATCTGTCACCTGTGGGAGTCCCAGGCCTGGGCCCAGAGACGCATGCTGAGCCATTTTATAGAGACTGAGACAGGCCTCAGGCTGAATGAGTGATTTACAAATCACCCAAGTAACAGGTAATACTGCCTAACAATGTGACTCACAGGAGATGAAAGAAGCCCCCGGCCCCCGCCCTCCTACCACCACCACTGCTGCTGCTTGGAGACTTCAGAGGTGGTCCTAATGCCCCTCACTGGCCACACCTGCAGCACCCAGCTGGTCCTAGCCATAGCAGCAGGCAGCAGAGACCACCCCCCAGAGGGTCACAAAGACCAAAAGGGCCAAAGGGAGAAAGAAGAACATGGCAGACTTGGCAGCATCTTTAGCCAACAGAATTGCTCCTAAGCACAAGAGATACACACCAGATATGGCTAGAAATAAGTGAGCAAAAAGTTGAGGAGCATCAGAGAACTGGCTGTGGCCAGGCGAAGGAAAGAGTCAGAGAACCACGGACATGACCACCAGCCTGAGCCCACCCGTGTGCACAGATGGAGAGGCCCAGGGAGCGCAGGTCTAGTCCATCTGTAAAGACAGGGCTGCCCTCTGCTCTTGTGAACACAGCAGGAGAAGGAGAGGGTAGAACAAAATATACACTATCATGTATAAAGTAGATAATTAGCAGAAACCTGCTGTATAACACAGGGAGCCCAGCCTGGCACTCTGTGACGAATGATGGAATGGGAGGGGGAAGGGAGGCTTAAGAGGGAAAGGATATAAATCATCATCATAAAAGTAGATATAAAAGGAAGACCAAGAAACTAACGAGACTCTAAGTAAGAGCTCATTCTCAGGGCTTCCCTGGTGGTCCAGTGGTGGACCACCGCAGGGGGTGTGGGTTCAGTTCATCATCGAAGAACTAAGATTCCCCCATGCCAAGTGGCACAGCCCAAAAAACAAAAAACACAAAAACCCAGAGTTCATTTTTAGATCATACTTTTTCTTCTGCAAACTCCTTTTCTCCAAATATTAGATGATTATTATGAGCTAGGGTTTTCAGCTCTCCATGCTCCCAACAAGTCCCCAAGGTTATCAGAAAGGTATTCTGAAATGCGTTTACATATTTTAGAATTCTATGTCAGGTGGACTTTTCAGTTGGGAAGGAATTGATTCTACCGCCATTCATGTGTTTGCCTTTCATCTCCTGAGAAACCCTTCATGGTTCTCAGAAGCTCTGCTCTTGCCAGTCACGAACTGGAGGCTGCCACTGAGACCTGGCTCCTTCTTGCAGCACCCCGCCACTGGAAGCACTGCCAGATGCTGGGGCCACGGGGAGTCCCTTCTCCTAGAACATCTCCATCCTGCGATTCCCAAGAGCAGGCCATCAGGCCGCCCAGCTCTCTGCATCTGTTCTCCCAGGAGGCCCGGAGACTTGGATGCAAGCAAGCCATTTGGATGACCTATTCTGACATCATAGAGGCTTCCAACTTCATTTTCATTCCCTTTTAAGTAAATACATGAATATGAAAAAAAAAAAGAAAGAAAGAAAATCCTCACACTTTGGGGCTCCTCCAAAGCCTAAATAAGAGGTTTAGGAATTGGGAGGTGGCAGGTATGTCAAGAGCTTATCTTGCCTTCAGGAAAATATCAAAGGCAGTCATTATCTTAGATTACAGATCAGGCAACTGTGGTTCAGCGTAGTCAAGTGAATTGCCCAAAGTCGAGGGGCAGCAAGCAGCAGAAGGGGAATGAGTTGCCTGCCTTTCAGCTTCATCCTCTCTGCAGTCACCCTAGGACCTTAGATAAGAAGGTCACATAAATACTGACAGCCAGCATTTCAGAAGTAAAGTCTAATCCACTAATACCACTTTGTGCAGAGAGCAAGGGAAAAGCTGCTGCTGCTGCTGCTAAGTCGCTTCAGTCGTGTCCAACTCTGTGGGACCCCATAGACAACAGACTACCAGGCTCCCCCGTCCCTGGGATTCTCAAGGCAAGAACACTGGAGTGGGTTGCCATTTCCTTCTCCAGTGCATGAAAGTGAAAAGTGAAAGAGAAGTTGCTCAGTCGTGTCCGACTCTTAGCGACCCCATGGACTGCAGCCCACCAGGTTCCTCCGGCCATGGGATTTGGTATACAACAATTCATGGTGTTAAGCAGGAAATCAGGCATGAGCAAGGAGGAGTGGTATAGTCAAAAAGGATGCAAGCTGATATCTAAACCCCTTCCCAAACACACCCAGCAGAGCTCACAGATATACTAACTTATTTAAGTTCACTTATTTAGAGACTTATTTAAGTATCTAAAAAAAATCAGAGACTTTTTCAACTTTTGCATATGCGCCCTAGGTACACAGTGGATACAAACTAACCACAGGGGCTTCTCCAACTCCAGCACACACCGCTTGATGCTCAGCTGTGAGCTCAAGTAAACTTAGACAGCCAGGAGCCCATTGTTGCTGTTGTTCAATGTCCATGTAGTGTCCAACTTTTTGTGACCCCAAGGGCTGAAGCATGCCAGGCCTCCCTTCCCTCACCATCTAATGGAGTTTGCCCCAAGTTCATCGTGTCCATTGACTCAGTGATGCCCTCCAACCATCTCATCCTCTGTCTCCCTCTTCTCCTTCTGCCTTCAATCTTTCCAAGCATCAGGGTCTTTTTCCAATGAGTTGGCTGTTCACATCAGGTGGCCAAAGTACTGGATCTTCATATCAGTCCTTCCAATGAATATTCTGGGTTGCTTTCCTTTAGGATTGACTGGTTCGATCTCCTTGCTAGCCAAGGGAAATCTCAGGAGTTCATTAGGGTTCATAAATGTTATGAACCCTCTCCATACATACATCTGATTATACCAGACTGAATTAAGGGAACAACATGCACAACAGAGCCTATTGTTATGTAACTTGCAACTATCAATCAGACTTGAGCATATGCCCATGTACTCCCTTTCCTGACTGGTGGTGGGTACAAGCCCTATTTTGCACAGGGCAGAACCAAGAAGGGGAAATGGAATATAAAAAGGGAAGCCGAGAGAGATCACTGCCACTCCTTCAGGGTCGGCTCACTCCCTTGTGTCAGGAGTGTACTATCCTCTGTCTGTTTAACAAAAGATCTGTCTGCTTGAGCTGTAACTGAGCTGTAACCAGTTTTGAATCCTTGCTACGACAAGACAGGAGCTGAGAAATCCTACCTGCTTGAGTTGTAATTAGACCATCATTCCAAATATTTGTTATGATGAGACAAGAACCGAGGGGAAAAAATAAACCAACTCAACATTAGGAAAAGCTCACTGTTCAAAACCATCTCTGAAACAAGTGCTCTTGGAAGGAAGACAGATCTTAAAGACATATTGAAGGATTTGCTGTCCCACAAGGCAGCAGGGCCAGAGCCTCCTAGGAGGCACTCTGTCTCTCTGGCTTAATCCTCTCAGAAGTGAATATGTTAGATGGGCCTTTGAGTATATAGCAGGAAGATTCAAGGTTTTCTCTCCCAGTACAAGGAGAAAAGCATTTTCTTCATTCACTTTGAGATGCTTGCATCTCCCTCAGAAACTTGGAGAAGAGGGTACCTGAAAGACTGGCAGGATTCAAGTATTACTGTGTTCCTAAGAACCATAATACACAGCTTCCCTAGTGGCTCAGCAGTAAAGAATCTGCCTGACAATGCAAAAGACAGGCTCAATCCCTGGGTCAGGAAGATTCCCTGGAGAAGGAAATGGCAACCCACTCCAGTATTCTTGCCCAGGAAATCCCATGGGCCGAGGAGTTTGGCGGGTTACAGTCCATGGGGTCATAAAAGGGTCAGACACGACTAAATACCAACAACGATAACATCATCTTAAAACCAACTAATACTTATCATAACTGGTACAAGGGGTAATCTGGAAAGACGGCACACTGCGAGAGAGGAGAGCTAGGCAGGGAGGCAGTAATGAGACCCTTTGGAGCCCCAGAGAGTCAGCACTCAAGAATGGGCTGTGCAGAAACTTGACCGAGGGAGAAGGAACAGAAGGGAAGCAAGGAGTCCCGGAAGGGAACCAAGCAGGCAGTGAGGACAGGCTCTGCCTCCCTGTGTTTCTGGTGATGGCGACAACCATGACTCTCCAATTTCTTTTTTTATTATTTTTGGCTGTACTGAGTCTTCATTGCTGTGCCGGCTTTTCTCTAGTTGGGGTGAGTGGGGCTACTCTCTAGTTGCAGTGTGTGGGCTTCTCACTGGGGCGGCCTCTCTTGTTATGGAGCATAGCCTCTAGGACATGTGGGCTCCAGAGCGCAGGCTCAATCGTTGTGGCACACGGGCTTAGCTGCCCCAAGGCACATGGGACCCTCCTGGACAAAGATCAAATCCACATCTCCCACATTGGCAGGCGGATTCTTTACCACTGAGCTACCAGGGAAGCCCCAAAGCTCCAATTTTTATTCAGCAAAAGCTGTTATGCAACAGATTTCTGAGAGACTTAGAGAACTAATATTCTAGAAACACTTATCCAGATAACAAATAACACACACCAAATCTCCTAAACTATCCACTGTGACGTGACACACAGTAAGCTTTTGCATTTAAGATATGTTCAACGAACAGAGCTTCTCCTTCACTGTCACTTTGTTTTTGGTCTCAAAGGACATCCTGCTTGAAGAAGTTGCTAATATAACCAATATTTTTAGTCTGCTAAAAATATTTTAAAAGCTTCACAACTTTGCAGTAAAAAGTACTCAAATATTATCTTATCGCTCTATCTTTGCAACTACTGAGAACAAAGCCTTTTTTCATAAGGTTAACACATAGTCAACAAAGTAAAGTCTCAGAATTTTTACTGGAAATATTTCTAGAAAACTCTAGCAAAATTGATGCGTTTAATTTGGGGGGGGGGGGAATGCATTTCCAAAGAGAATTTATGAGCTCAAATAGGTACTTTAAGGAAATACTAGATATAAAAGTAAATGAAACAATGATGTACTAATTATTTGGGAGTGGAGCAAGCCCTAAAGAGGCACATTAGCCTACCAGATATAAAGTAAAGAATTTAAAGATGTACTGTACAACAGAGAATATAGCAATGGCACCCCACTCCAGTACTCTTGCCTGGAAAAATCCCATGGACAGAGGAGCCTGGTAGGCTGCATGCCATGGGCTCGCTAAGAGTCGGACAGGACTGAGCAACTTCACTTTCACTTTTCATTTTCATGCACTGGAGAAGGAAATGGCAACTCATTCCAGTGTTCTTGCCTTGAGAATCCCAGGGACAGGGAAGCCTGGTGGGCTGCCGTCTATGGGGTCACACAGGGTCGGACATGACTGAAGTGACTTAGCAGCAGCAGCAGCAACTGTACAACAGGGAATGTAATCAATAGCATTATAATAACTTTGTATGGTACATAATCTATAAAATATTGAATCACTATACTGTACACCTGAAACTAATCTATTATTAGTCAACTATACTTCACATAAAAAAAACAAAAGAGGTTTGTTAGTTGCCCTGGAAGCCATGTCCTTTTTCTGTTCAACTGCAGTGAAAAATAAACAGCATGATCAATTAGAGTTTTGATTTTAAGGTGCTGGTTTATAGGAAATTTTCAGGAAAATGCCACCTTCACCCCAGGATTGTGTATACATTTTTAACTACAATACTTAATTTTATTTGTAATACTTTAAGCAGCTTAATTTAGGAAATTCTTAAATATGGCACAAAATAATGGGAAAGTGATAATGACGGTATGTGACGGTACAATAGAGACTGACCTAAACCACTTTCTCCCCAACCCTAGCTCTCTCTCCCTGCGCCCTTCTCTTAGACCACCATGCTTTTCTTTGAAGAGCCCTGCCTCTCCTCTTTAGGAGGTACATGTGACTGCCAATCACGGACCATAAACCATCACCACAGGGGCAGGCACGTGACTCACATGGCCAGTCACAGCCTTCCCTGAGAATGAAGCAGCACCAGGGAAGCAGAACCCACACATTATTTAAACCCCTGGATCTTTCCACTATTTGTAAACCAGTAGATCCCAGTCCCCAAACTATTTTGCTTAAACTAGTGTGAGCTGGCCCCATGTACCTGAATGAGTTCTAAATAGTATGTGTGCTATCCTTTACAGTAAGTCCCCTACTTACGAACAAGTTCTGTTCTGAAAGCACAAAGGTCCAATTGTTCGTAAGTCCAACAAAGTTAGCCTAGGTACCCACCTACCCACCTAACACAATTGGCTATGTAGTAAAATAGGCTTATAATACTTTCCACACAAATAATACATTTAAAAAAATACAGAAAACATTTTAAATCTTACAGTGTTGTAAAATAGGCTTATAATACTTTCCACAGAAATAATACATTTTAAAAAAATACAGAAAACATTTTAAATCTTACAGTATTGTTGTTCAATTGCCAAATCATGTCTGACTCTTTGCAACCCTGCAGACTGCAGCATGCCAGGCTTCCCTGTCCTTCACCATCTCCCAAGTTTGCCCAAGTTTACATCCATTGAATCAGTGATGCTGTCCAACTATCTTGTCCTCTATCACCCTTCTCCTTCTGCCTTTAATCCTTCCCAGCACTAGGATCTTTTCCAATGAGTTGGCAGATTGCATCATGTGCCCAAACTATTAGAGCTTCAGCTTTAGCATCACCTTCCAATGAGTATTCAGAGTTGACTTCCTTTAAGATTGACTAGTTTGATCTTCTTTCAGTCCAAGGGATTCTCAAAAGTCTTCTCCACAACCAAAATCTTACAGTACAGTACCCTGAGGTACAGTACAGTAATACAGTACAACAGCCGGCATACAGGGGCTGCCACTGAGTAAACAGGCAAGAATTATGACTGGAGGAGGGAGAGGAGGTGGAGGTGGTAAAGCTGAATGGTCATGAGCAGCAGGAGACGGAGGGCAAGCTGCACATCACTTGCAGGGGAGGCATGCATGTGACAGCGGACACCAGAACTAACTTACACGACTGGACACGTGAACACACTGTGCATCTTTCAAAGTTCAAAACTTGAAGGTTGGTGTGTAGAGGACGTTACTGTATTTTATTTGAACTTCATTTACTCTGATTTTTTTTTTTCACACAGTCTATTTACAGCTATCTTTAGACAAAATCTCCTTGATTTTTTTGTGATACTCTTTTTCTAACATCTGTTTAAAATACATGTCTCTGTTAGATTCTGGGAGTTCGAATACTGACTCCCTTTTTAAGCAATGTTTTCTAAACTTCCCTGATCATAAACTCTTGGGAGGAGGGGTCCTTGTTAAAATGCAGGTTGCTGGGCTCTAGCACATAAACCCTCCTAAATCATAGTCTCTAAAGGGGAGGACTAACAGCCTATGCTTTTTAACAAGCATCACAAGTGAGCCTTCTAATAAGGGAAATTTAGACCACATTGCCCTACAGCAACATTTGTCCTCGAAGTAAATCCTTCCTTTTGAAGGATAGCCTACCAGCTATGGGTCTTTGAACTTTTGAACCCTTTGAACTTTACCCTGGAGTAAACCTGCTTTCTTCTGAACACCTCTGATGAAGCAAGTCTCTAGGATTACTTTTCTTTTTATAAGTGCTCTGTAGTAAAAGTCATTCAGCTTAGCTGATACCAATATAATCAATCAAGCTAAAGCTGTGTGAGCTTATTATTTAGGAAGTTCAGGGAAAGAATGCCAGCCTTGGAATTACATAATCCTGGGTTTAAATTCGCATTTAGACAAATGGGTATAATCCCCACAATACATTTAATAACCACATAACCTTGAGTGAATTCCTTAAACCCACTTACCCTCAGTTTCGCTAACCTATAAAGCTGTAACAGGACATAGAGTATAATGCCCACCCTACAATGATTGATAATGGAGTACAGAGCAGAATGAATGCTTTTGCATTACTTTACTTTCATATGATATTTTTAAAATATTTTTACTTTTTATGAATGATGAAAAGCATATCCAGGTTACACAGAAAAAAATCGCTCAAGTGGAATTTCAAGACAATTTGTGACATTGCTCCCATGTGAAAATAGAGTAAGGGCTTCCTTGGTGGTTCAGTGGTTGAGACTTTGCCTTCCAATGCAGGGGGTGCAGGTTCGACACCTGGTCTGGAAGCTAAGATCCCACATGCCTGCAATCAAAGCCAAGAAGTAAAACACAGGCAATATTGTAACAAATTCAATAAAGACTAAAAAAAAAGAAAAAAGAAGTCTTAGTCTTGGAAAAAAAAAAAAAAATACGGTAACGCTTCATAAGTAGTAGTTTTACTTATTTTAAAATACAATTTGGCTTTAAAGAACCCTATTTACTTTCATACAAAACCAACAGGGAAAAAGAAAGTTAACACCAAGCTGTCAAAGGAAGGAAAATCAAACTGAGTCATTACTCTTCTTAATTTAACCTCCTGTTTAAATAGTATGGGCTTTTTTTTTTCTCTCCCTCCCCTCAATTTCCTTCTTTTCTTAGTCCATAAATCACAAACTAATGACAAGATCAACAAATTCCCAAAACTAAAGAGAGAAAAACAGATGGCTTTTTACATATCGCTTTTTATCACTCAGTCATAGTCACCTAAAAGCCATTTTGCTTATCTTACTAATTACTTCGATTCTCTGCCTTCTCTGGGGCTTCCCAGGTGGCACCAGTGGTAAAGAACTCACCTGCCAATGCAGGAGATGTAAGAGACTCGGGGTTTGATGACTGGGTCAGGAAGATTCCCTGGAGGAGGCCATAGCAACCCAGTCCAGTACTCTTGCCTGGAGAATCTTATGGACAGAGGAGCCTGGCGGGCTACAGTCCATAGGGTTGCAAACAGTTGGACAGGACTGAGCGACTTAGCCAGCACATGTGCACTGCCTTCTGTGGGTTTCCCTTGTGGCTCGGATGGTAAAGAATCTGCCTGCAATAAGGGAGACTCAGGTTCGATCCCTGGGTCAGGAAGATCCCGTGGAGAAGGGAATGGCAACCCACTCTAGTATTCTTGCATAGAGAATTCCATGGACAGAGGAGCATGGCGGGCTACAGCATATGGAGTGGCAAAGAGTCAGACACAACCGAGTGAGTAACACACACATCCTTCTGTTTTCTCTGGACTGCTTGGACTCTTTCCCAAATGCCCTGGCTTGCAAGAAGTAGCGGGGAGTCCTCTGGGGGGAGGGAGAGTAGATGCATTAAACTATCGGAATCCAAGCTCACCACCACTGTAGACTCCCCATTTGCTCACCATGACAGTTCCGGAAGGTTCTTCAATGCCCCACCAAGCATTCTGAAAAATATCTAACCTGCTCACTCAGAGGGTAAGACTTTACGACCAGAATGTTGAACCATTTGATTCACATTATCATTAGAGGAGAGCAGATAAAATTTTCTTGAGATATAGAAAATAACTTTTTTATTGCTATAACATTTTAAGATTCAAGGCACCAACTGTGAAACCTGGAAACATAAACTGTTTTCAACTCTGTTTCCCATTTTAAAGTCCCTCCTTGCCCACAGACTCCTATATATCCCAGAGCACCTCTGTATGAGAGCTTTGCAATTCTCCCTGCAAGGTGGTCTGAATATATAGCTTACTATATTATGTTATTATATAATTACATGGATTTAGAAAGAATATTTTTACATGGAATGTTTATATAATTATCTTTGTTGCTATGCTTCTTGCTGGAGAATGGCACAGAGCATCTCAAGATGACATCAAAATCTTGCTTGAGTAGAAACACTAGATATTTTATGCCAGTCCTCCAAGTAAAAACACAAATATTATTCTAGCTGGGAAACAAATCCCCCATACCCTAAGAAGGCTTCTCTGGTAGCTCAGTCAAGAATCTGCCTGCAGTGCAGGAGACCTGAGTTCGATCCCTAGGTCGTGAAGATCCTGGAGAAGGAAATGGTTTCCCACTCCAGTATCCTTGCCTGGAAAATCCTATGGACAGAGGAGCCTAGTGAGCTATAGTTCGTGGGGTCACAAGAGTCGGACACAACTTAGTGAGTAAACCACCACCACCACATCCTAAGAAGGATGTTGACCGGGACGAATTGAGAGAACCATAGGAAAGTACGAAGACTACTGCACTGAACAACAAAAGCCAGTGTTTACTACACCAAGGGCACTGAGCTCTACCCACAGCAGAAATTTCACCTTGCTGTGACATCATAAAAGTCCACGCAACCAGTTGTCTATTTCCAACTTAAACAGGATACTTAAAAAGACAAATGCCTACCTTTTTGTCTCACGGCAAATTTCTGTTCACTGGTCCTTTCCCCTTCTCAAATCGTTCTGACTAATATTGACAGCCACTGTTTAGAGGTATGTTGAATTTTTTGCTGTTGCAACAATTTCCATCTTTAGGTGGGAGTTTCCAACCATGCTGACAGCTAGTATCTAAACATCTTTTTTAGCCACAGTTGGGTAACATAATGTCTTAGAGTCAAGGTGGTAATTTTTATGCAGTGCCCCAGAGAACTCTGTGATGAATGATGTGTTCAAAGCACACAGCACAAGTGCAAATGATCATAGGTAAGAGCACCTGAAAGCTTTAAAGATTTGAGATAAAAGTCGGTGGCTATTTAATCCACGTGGTGAGCAGAACAATAGAAGTCAAAAGCCACAACCAGCCAGGATCCATATACAGTCTTTACAGAGCTTTAGGTAAGAAAGGCAACAAAATATGGGATGTATAAACTGAATGGGTGGGTCAGGGCAGTTATAGAACAGGGATAATTTAACCCTGATCTCATATCAGCCATTCATTCCAGAAGATGAATGTGCACATTCTCTGCAAGCATTTCTTTCCTGAAAAATTAAACTTAGTTATACCTTACTTTATCACATTATGAAAAAGATATATATTTGGGCCACAGCAATTCATCACCTCCCAGCACTGCTTTGACTGAGATATGCTTTAATGCTGCCTTAAGCATCTATGAAATGTTATTATATGAAACATTCAAAAGAGATCTGTCTTTGCATCTGCTGTTTAAAAAAAAATAATGACTGGGTAGGTTATAGAACCTATCACAATGTCTTCTATAAAGAAAAGCCCCTGGACAAAATTTATTCCAGAAAATGCTGCCAGAAAAATTTCATCTTTTCTAAGGCCTGGGCTTCATCCTTTTAAATAAGAGAAACAGGTAGTTTCTTTTATTTCTCCTTTTACACTGACTACCAGGAATCCCACAAGTAAGCTTGAAGTTCAATATGGCAATAAATTAATCCATAGGACATCACTTTGGTTTTTCTGTTGTTTGGGGTTTTCTTAAGCTTTTCATTTTGTATTGGGGTCTAGTTGATTCACAATGCTGTGATAGTCTCAGGTGAACCGAGAAGGGACACAGCCATACATATACATTATCCATTCTCCCCAAACGCTCCTCCCATCCAGGCTGCCACGTAACACTGAGCAAAGTTCCCTCTGTTATACAGTAGGTCCTTGATGGCTATCCATTTAAGATAGAGCACGTGCTCTATTCCAGACTCCCACAGGGCATCATTTTGAATTCTCCATTTTTCCATAGTTCTGAATTTCTATTTATCTTTTTATTAACATTGCAAACGCCACTTCAAATTCTTTGGGAGGAAAGACTGGAATCAGTAAATTAAATTATCCAGAGAGTCCATACATGGCAACACTGACTCTCTCAAACAGGGGTTCCCAACCTCCAGGCCAGGGATGGGTACCTCCTGTCAAATCAGTGGCTGCATTAGATTATAAATAAAGAGCACAATAAATGTAATGCACTTGAAGTGAAGTTGCTCAGTCGTGTCCAACTCTTTGCAACCCCATGGACTGTAGCCTACCAGGCTTCTCCATCCATGGGATTCTCCAGGCAAGAGTACTGGAGTGGGTTACCGTTTCCTCCTCTAGGGGATCTTCCCAACCCAGGGATCAAACCCATGTCTCCTGCATTGGAGGCAGATACTTTAACCTTTGAGCCACCAGGGAAGCCCAAATCATCCCAAAACCATCCCCTGTCCAGGTCCATGGAAAAACTGGTTTCCATGAAATCAGTTTCTGGTGCTGAAAAGATTGGGGAGCACTGCTGTAAAACATAGTTCTGATCATCAAAAAGATAAAATTTAAAAAAAAAAAAAGAAAACTCTAAACGTTACAAAAGCTCTGCAACAAAGATCACACAAGTTGCACCAGAAGAATGACTCTGTCCTTCACTTAAAGCTTGCTCTAATTCATTTAGACACTATGCTAACAAATTTGGTTATCACGTTCCTTGGGGCACAGAAGATATGAAACAGGAGTGAAAAGTTGCTAGAAGCAGTCACATTGTTAACAACAATAATTCACAATGACAGTAAGGGGAAAAGATACACAACTATAAAATGCTATCCTAAGAGGTCAAACCCTGGTTCATCCCAGAGTCATTTCATAAGTTTCTTAAAGTGTGAAGCATGCACGTGAAAATCATCTGGGGATCTGTTAAACTTCTAAGGTACTGAGCCCTGTACTAGCATCCTTGGAAGTGTGGGAATTCCAATGTTCACAAGCATACAGGGGGATTCTTTCCTAAAGGGCAGTTTGAGAATCACAGGTGTGGACGCAGACAGCCCTACATAACTCAGTAGGCCTTCAGGGCCAAACCACACACCAAGCCCCCAAAAGGCAAACATGATTTTAGAACCTTCTTCTTGGAAAGTGGGAAAGGATGTGATCAATTTGAGAATGGTTATCCTTGAAAACAGTTAATATACAAATATTTTTTATTATTTGTTATCTTCATGTGCAACAGGATAACTATCAAAACATCCAGATAATGGAAGAACTGTGACTGGCACAAACTGTGCCTGAGGTTTCAGCCTAGTTGAAATTGCTACAGTTTCATGCTGGCAGAAGACCGGAGATTTCTGGCCCAGGGACAAAGAACCTGTTAGTCACAGCACAGCAGGAAGCATGAGCTTCTTATCTGTGCAAGTTGCTTCCATCCCAACTTCCTCAAGGGCTGGGTAGAGGAGCCAAGATGAGTCTCTGCCATTGTTAAGCAAAGTTAAGCCTACTGCTGCTGCTAAGTCGCTTCAGTCGTGTCCAACTCTGTGCGACCCCATAGACAGCAGCCCACCAGGCTCCCCCATCCCTGGGATTCTCCAGGCAAGAATATTGGAGTGGGTTGCCATTTCCTCCTCCAATGCATGGAAGTGAAAAGTGAAAGTGAAGTCGCTCAGTCATGTCCGACTAATAGCGACCCCATGGAATCCTGCCTACCAGGCTCCTGTGTCCATGGGATTTGCCAGGCAAGAGTACTGGAGTGGGCTGCCGTTAAGCCTAGGAATGCCCAGTCTTTTATAAGGAGAGTTAGCAAATTGAACTGAACTTAGCTCTCAAAGGAGGAAACACTGTCCATGTTAC
>SJYC01114753.1:0-13089 GCA_006408675.1 Madoqua kirkii | reverse complement strand
AGTGCAACTGTGCTGTAATTTGAGCATTCTTTGGCATCATCTTTCTTTTGGATTGGAACAAAAATTGACCTTTTCCAGTCCTGTGGCCACTGGTGAGTTTTCCAAATTTGCTGGCATATTGAGTGCAGCACTTTCACAGCATCATCTTTCAGGATTTGAAATAGCTTAACTGGAATTCCATCACCTCCACTAGCTTTGTTCACAGTGATGCTTCCTAAGGCCCACTTGATTTCAGAATCCAGGATGTCTGGCTCTAGGTGAGTGATCACACCATCATGATTATCTGGGTCATGAAGATCTTTTATATACAGTTCTTCTGTGTATTCTTGCCACCTCTTCTTAATATCTTCTGCTTCTGTTAGGTCCATACCATTTTTGTCCTTTAATGTGCCCATCTTTGCATAAAATGTTCCCTTGTATCTCTAATTTTCTTGAAGTGATCCCTAGTCTGTCCCATTCTATTATTTTCCTCTATTTCTTGCACTGATTGCTGAGGAAGGCTTTCTTATTTCTCCTTGCTTTTCTTTGGAATTCTGCATTCAAATGGATGTATCTTCCCTTTACTCCTTTGCCTTTAGTTTCTCTTCTTTTCTCATCTATTTGTAAGGCCTCCTCAGACAATCATTTTGCCTTTTTCAATTTCTTTTTCTTGGGGATGGTCTTGATCACTACTTCCTATACAATATCATAAACCTCCATCCATAGTTCTTCAGGCACTCTATCAGATCTAATCCCTTGAATCTATTTGTCACTTCCACCATTAATCATAAGGGATTTAAGTCATACCTGAATGGTCTAGTGGTTTTCCCTACTTTCTTCAATTTAAGTCTGAATTTGGCAATAAGAAGTTCGTGATCTGAGCCACAGTCAGCTCCTGGTCTTGTTTTTGCTGACTGTATAGAGCTTCTCCATCTTTGGCTGCAAAGGATATAATCAATCTGATTTCAGTACTGACCATCTGGTAATGTCCATGTGTTGAGTCTTCTCTTGTGTTGTTGCAAGAGAGTGTTTGCTATGACCAATGCATTCTTCTGGCAAAACTCTGTTAGCCTTTGCCCTGCTTCATCCTATACTCCAAGGCCAAATTTGCCTGTTACTCCAGGTATCTCTGGACTTCCTACTTTTGTATTCCAGTTCCCTATAATGAAAAGGACATCTTTTTGAGTGTTAGTTCTAGAAGGTCTTGTAGGTCTTCATAGAACCACTCAACTTCAGCTTCTTCGGCATTACTGGTTAGGGCATAGACTTGGATTACTGTGATATTGTATGGTTTGCCTTGGAAACGAACAGAGATCATTCTGTTGTTTTTGAGATTGCACCCAAGAACTGCATTTTGAACTCTTTTGTTGACTATGAGTGCTACTCCATTTCTTCTAAGGGATTCTTGCCCACAGTACTAGATATAATGGTCATCTGAGTTAAATTTACCCATTCCACTTTGCTGATTCCTAGAATGTCGAGGTTCACTCTTGCCATCTCCTGTTTGACTTCCAATTTAGCTGGAGTCACAGACCTAACATATCAGGTTCCCATGCAATACTGTTCTTTACAGCATCAGACTTTACTTCCATCACCAGTCACATCCACAACTGGGTGTTTTTGTTTTTGTTTTGCTTTGGCTCCATCTCTTCATTCTTTCTGGAATTATTTTTCCACTGTTCTCCAGTAGCATATTGGGTACCTACAGACCTGGGGAGTTCATCTTTCAGTGTCCTATCTTTTTGCCTTTTCATACTGTTCATAGGGTTCTCAAGGCAAGAATACTGAAGTGGTTTGCCATTCCCTTCTCCAGTGGTCCATGTTTTGTCAGAAGTATCCACCATGACCAGGAGTGTGGGGAAACAGACTCGGAGGGCACAAACAAAACCTTGTGCACAACAGGACCCAAAGACCCCACAGAGACTCAGTCAGAACTGTTTGAGTATCTCCTGTGAAGGTGCCGGTCATCAGTGGCCTGCTGCAAGGGCTCTGGGTGCAGCAGACCCGGGTATAGCCTAAGCTCTCTTGGAGGAGGGCACCATTAACACCCCCCACAGAGCCACCAGAACTTACACAGGACTGGGGAAACAGACTCTTGGAGGGCACAAGCAAAACCTTGTGCACACCAGGACCCAGGAGAAAGGAGCAGTGACCCCACAGAAACTGACCCAGACTTGCCCATAAGCATCCAGGAGTCTCCAGCGTGGGCTGGCGGTGGCCTGGTGCAGGGTCGGGGGCACTGAGTGTGGCAGTGCATGCATGAGACCTTTTGAAGGAAGTGAAGTTGCTCACTCGTGACTCTTTGCTGTCCCATGGACCTATAGCCTACCAGGCTCCTCTGTCCATGGAATTTTCCAGGCAAGAGGACTGGAGTGGGTTGCCATTTCCTTCTCCAGGGGATCTTCCCTATGCAGGGACCAAACACAGGTCTCCTGCATTGCAGGTAGACACTTTACCTTCTGTACCACCAAGGAAACCCATTATCTTCATTACCTCTACCGTAGTTTAGCCTCAGGCCAAAAAACAGTAAAGGAACACAGCCCCGTCTTTGTTATACTAGACAGTAAATAAAACTGTTCTCTGCTCTAGAAGGGAGATACTATCTCTATCTTCCAAAGCTGTTCACTATACAAATATCTTCACAAAGACAGCCTGGACTAAAGAGAAACTGTGCAGAACCAAAAGTCTCATCGAGAAACATCCCCAACAGTAGCCTCCCTTCTTAGGTTCTGGAGTGTTGTGTGTTTTCCTTTTAAGTACAAGACTTTATGGTGGACTTCCCTGGTGGTTCAGTGATTAAGAATCTTTCTGCCAATGCAGGGGACATGGGTTCAATCTCTGGTCTGGGAAGATTCCACAACCATGGGGCAAATAAGCCCGTGCACCACAACTACTGAGCCTGCATGCTCTGGAGCCCACCAAGCACAATAAGAGAAGCCACCACATGAGAAGTCCATGCACCACAACTAGAGAGTACCCCCAACTCGCCACAAGTAGAGAAAGTGGACAGCAACAAAGACCCAGCACACCCATAAAATATAATAACAATAATAAATATGAGTTCATTGTCTTTGGGATAAGAAAATGTTTTCTTTTCCTATCTCACCCACTGCTCTTCTTCTTCTTCCCTGTCCCTCCTCTTCTCTGAACATTGGCATGCTTCAGGCCTTAACACTTCTCTTCCCTGTCTGCAGTGAACCCATCAGTGATCTAATCCCATCACTTAAATAGTATTTATATTGCCAACAACTCCCAAATTTGTAACTCCATCCCACATCTTCCTCTGGACTCCAAACTTATATAACTGAGTGCCCACTCAGTATTTCCACTTGGATATCTAATCCAAACTCAAACTTTCAAACTTTAGATCATGTTCTACCTGTGGCTTCCTCCGCATAGCTGACTGGTAATTCTTTCCCAGGTTCTCAGGCCAGATCTCTTGAAGCCATCATTGACCTGCCCCACTCCCCTCTCACTCATATCCCATATCCAATCTGTCAGGACACATTGTTGGATTTATCTTTAAAGCAAATCTCACTACTTCCACTGCTACCTCCCTGATCTGATCCAGCATCATCTCTCTGATTACTGAACTACCACCTTGCATGTCAGTCACTAAGTCATGTCCAACTCTGCGACCCCATGGTCTGTAGCCTGACAGGCTCCTCTACTCATGGGACTCTCCAGGCAACAATACTGGGGTGAGTTGCCATTTTCTTCTCCAGGGGCTCTTTCTGACTCAGAAATCAAACCCACATCTCTTGCATCTCCTGCACTGGCAGGTGAATTCTTTACCACTGCACCAACAAGAAAGCTTCTACCACCTTGGGCTCCCCAATCTTCTTCCAAAACACACAGGCACACAGTGTCTATTGTAAAAGTCATATCACTTCACTCCTCTGCACAAAACCTCAATGAAACTCATGAGAGCAGCCCCACTACTGCCATCTCTCTTGCCTTTCCTCTGTCCCTCCACACTGGCCTCTCTGTTGCTTGAACAATCTTTGACACACACAGACTATATTAATCTCCTCTTGCCACTACAACAAATTACCACAAATACAGAGGCTTAAAACAACACAAATTCATTCTCTGACAGTCTAGAGGTCAAAAGTTCGAAATCAGTTTCACTGAGCTCAAGCCAAGTGGTCAGCAGTCCTGGTTCCTTCCAGAGGCTTTCAGGGAAAAGCCCATTTTCTTGCCTTTTTCACTTGGTAAGTGGCCACTTGAGCTTCTTGGCTTGTGGCCCCTTCCTCTGACTTTAAGATGCATCACTCCAACCTCTGTTCCCATCATCATGTCACCTCTGACTCAGACCTCTCAGTGTGCTTCTTATAAGAAGGGTGTGATTACACTGAGTCCATTATAATGATCTGGATAAGTTCCCTATTTTATGATCCTTAATTTAATCACATCTGCAAAGTCCATTTTGCCATATAAGATACCATTCACACATTCTGGGCATTATGACATGAACATATTGGGGGGCGGCGGTTACATAATTCAGCCTACCATACTGACCTCAGGGCTTTTGCTCTGGCTACTGTCCCTGCATGGAACACTCTTCTTCTAGATACTTACTTGGCTGATTCCATCATCCCCTTCATATTTCTTCTCAGGTGCCAACTTCTCAAAAACCAACAAAGAGCATCCTACTTAAAATAAAACAGGGAATTCCCTGGAGGTCCAGTGATTAGAGGGGCTTCCCAGGTGCCACTAGTGGTAAAGAATCCGCCTGCCAATGTGGGAGACTAAGAGACATGAGTTCGATCCCTGGGTCAGGAAGATCCCCTGAAGAAGGGGATACTCCAGAATTCTTGCCTAGAGAATCCCATGGACAGAGGGGTACAGTCCACGGGGTCACAACGAATCAGACACAACTAAAGCGACTTATCATGAATGCATCATTAGTTAGAAACTGACACTTTCATAATCCCTTGTCAAGGAACTAAGATCCCACAAGCTGCACGGCATGACCAAAAAATAAGATAAATAAAATAAAAATAAAACTGTCAACAACTCCTCACCCCTGCATTCCTGATTCCCTTTACCTCCACCTTACCTCACCCCCTCGACCTTTTTCTTATAGCATCCATTACCTTCCAGCTCTAGTACATAATGTGCTTATTTACTGTCTGTCTCCATGAGCTCAGTCACTGTGCCTGCTTTGTTCATGGGTATATCTCAAGCACATAAACAGCACCTGGGACAGATCAGGAGTTCAATAAACATTTGTTGACTAGGTAAATATGTCATAGACCTCAGAGACACCGAAAACCAAAAGCAGGTCATGTTTTTCAACGTCAACTAATGAGAGCTCGTGGCTCCCAGCAGTTTCAGTTTCAGAAATTAAATCCTCATAATGATCTGGATAAGTTCCCTATTTTATGATCCTTAATTTAATCACATCTGCAAAGTCCATTTTGCCATATAAGATACCATTCACACATTCTGGGCATTATGACATGAACATATTGGGGGGCGGCGGTTACATAATTCAGCCTACCATACTGACCTCAGGGCTTTTGCTCTGGCTACTGTCCCTGCATGGAACACTCTTCTTCTAGATACTTACTTGGCTGATTCCATCATCCCCTTCATATTTCTTCTCAGGTGCCAACTTCTCAAAAACCAACAAAGAGCATCCTACTTAAAATAAAACAGGGAATTCCCTGGAGGTCCAGTGATTAGAGGGGCTTCCCAGGTGCCACTAGTGGTAAAGAATCCGCCTGCCAATGTGGGAGACTAAGAGACATGAGTTCGATCCCTGGGTCAGGAAGATCCCCTGAAGAAGGGGATACTCCAGAATTCTTGCCTAGAGAATCCCATGGACAGAGGGGTACAGTCCACGGGGTCACAACGAATCAGACACAACTAAAGCGACTTATCATGAATGCATCATTAGTTAGAAACTGACACTTTCATAATCCCTTGTCAAGGAACTAAGATCCCACAAGCTGCACGGCATGACCAAAAAATAAGATAAATAAAATAAAAATAAAACTGTCAACAACTCCTCACCCCTGCATTCCTGATTCCCTTTACCTCCACCTTACCTCACCCCCTCGACCTTTTTCTTATAGCATCCATTACCTTCCAGCTCTAGTACATAATGTGCTTATTTACTGTCTGTCTCCATGAGCTCAGTCACTGTGCCTGCTTTGTCATGGGTATATCTCAAGCACATAAACAGCACCTGGGACAGATCAGGAGTTCAATAAACATTTGTTGACTAGGTAAATATGTCATAGACCTCAGAGACACCGAAAACCAAAAGCAGGTCATGTTTTTCAACGTCAACTAATGAGAGCTCGTGGCTCCCAGCAGTTTCAGTTTCAGAAATTAAATCCTCGCCACATTTGGTCCAACTGTAGGTGCCAGTTCCTGCATGACAAGGCTGCTCTGCTGCGCATACCCGACCCCATCGTGACGCCATGACACTGCTGTCCCTGCTTCCCAAGCACAGGAGAGTCCGTCCAGTCCTCAGTGCTGCACTCAGAACCCGCCCAACATACTTAGAGGAGCCAAAGGATAAGGGACTAAGAAAACAAAGGGTGGCTTAAATGCTACCAGAAGTTAACCACTCTTCTTCTGAAACTAAAAATACAAACACATTTTCAGAACCTCTTGCCTAGTCTCCATGATTTCTCCAGGTAACAGATATCAGTTCACCCCTTCCGCCACGGGGGAGGTTTAAGAACTCTGCCGATAACCCACAGTCCAAGGAAAACTGTTACTTGACTCAGAGAGAAGAAGAAACTAAAATTTACCTCCAAGAATTTTTATTTCTCTGCCCTAGAACTGGCCTCTTTCCACAGTAAATTACAAGTGATATACCATCTCCAGGGCTTCCCAGGTGGTGCTAGTTGTAAAGAATCTCCCTATCTACTTACGCCTAAAGCAGGTAGACATTAAGAGACGTGGGTTCAATCCCTGGGTCAAGAAGATCCCCTGGAGAAGGGAATGGCACCCTACTCCAGTATTCTTGCCTGGAAAATTCTATGGGGCAGAGGAGCCTGGTTGGGCTATAGTCCATGGAACCACAAAGAGTCAGATACAACCAAGCACACACACACAACACACACACACACACACATACCATTTTCAACCCACTGGGGGTTATTCTTGGCCTAAGAGTTGTCAACACAACAATCCACGACAACTCAATAATTGCATAGTTTCTAAAGCTAAAGCTGTTCAGTATGTATTTTTAAATTTATGTTTTTAGCTTTGACTGTGCTGGGCCCTTGTTGCTGCACCAGCTTTTCTCTAACTTCGGCCAGGGGGTGGGGGCCACTCTAGTCGTGGTGTGCAGGCTTTTCATTGTGGTGGCTTCTCTTGCTTCAGAACACGGGCTCTAGAGTGCACGTGCATCAGCAGTTGCAGTTTCCAGGCTCCAGAGCACAGGCTCAATAGTTGTGGTGCATGGCTGAGTTGCTCCGAGGCATGTGGGTGGGGTCTTCCCAGATCAGGGATAGAACCCATGTCTCCTGCATTGACAGGTGGATTCCTTACCACTCAGTCACCAAGGAAGCCCTAAAGCTGTTCAATTTTTTGATAACATCCTTTGGGGGCTTCAACGGAACAATCCAGAATAGTAAGCTTCAACAACTTCAGTCAATTCATTTTTAAGGTACCCCTCCCCCAAGTTTGTGGTGTCTATTTGCATCCTTTTTCCTGTAATAATATCTTTCCTCTAATCTTTGGCAGGTGGCGCTAGTGGTAAAAGAACCTGCCTGCCAAAGCAAGAGAAACAAGATACACGGGTCAGTCTCTGGCTCAGGAAGATCGTCTGGAGGAGGGTACAACACACTCCAGTATTCTTACCTGGAGAATCCCATTGACAGAGGGGCTTGGAGGGCTACAGTTCATACGGTCACAAAGAGTCAGACACAAGTGAAGCAACTTAGCACACAATCTTTAGCAAGTGCTTAGACAAAGCCATGAGTAATAATATATACTCAGTCCCCACAAGAAAAAAACAATAATTTTCAGAGACTAGAGGGTCTATATGTAGAGGGGAAAAAAATTCTCCAAAGAAAACATAAAGGATCCTCTTGACTTTTATGACTACACAGAACTCTCAGCATCTCCCTCTGAAACATCTGCTTCCAGTTAACTGCACCACCTTCAGACCTTCCCCAGCTCTGCTGCTGCTGCTGCTGCTAAGTCGCTTCAGTTGTGTGCGACTCTGTGCGACCCCATAGACAGCATCCCCATCCCTGAGATTCTCCAGGCAAGAATACTGGAGTGGGTTGCCATTTCCTCCTCCAATGCATGGAAGTGAAAAGTGAAAGTAAAGTCGCTCAGTCTGTGTCCAACTCTTAGCGACCTCACGAACTGCAGCCTACCAGGCTCCTGTGTCCATGGGATTTTCCAGGCAAGAGTACTGGAGTGGGGGGAGAAAAAAGAAAGGTTCTTGAAAGGAGCCTTTCATTTGCATATCTAAAAGCCTTAGTCAAGACATTTTCTTAAAACAAAAGAGCTGTTTACCCTAAAAGCTGAATTCAAATTGCCCTTAGAAAGCTCTGAGCCTTTGAGTTTGGTAGGGTTTTTTTAGCTCAAAAAAAAAAAAAAACAAAATTGAGGTTGAGGTCCAGCTACAGTGATCTGATTTTATTAAGAGATGACTAGTACCCTTTCCAAGGTGTCAAAACAACATTTCAACATGCAACAAGAACTGTGAAACAGCAAAATCTTTCTAAAAGATGTGAAAGTCATTTCCTGCAGAACTCTGAGCTGAGCCCATATTTGATGAAATGGGTACCCACAGAAGAGCTATCTCCAAAGGAATATGTGTCATGTGCAGAAGTGACAAATAGAGGAGGGACCTAAAGGGAAGTCAAGATCACTTTCTAGGTGAGGCTTTGTTTAGTCACTTTATCAAAACTTCTCAACCACCACTCTACACCTACACACACACACACACACACACAGACACACTTTCTAACCTCATTGTTTTCTTTTCTCCTTACATACATCATTACCTAATATCTTATATATTTTACATATGCACATGTTTTTAAGGACTTAGTCACCAAAATGTGAACACCGCTGGAGCAGGGCTTTTTCTCATTTATTCACTACTTGTATCATCAGGGCCCAGAACATTATTTAGTACGTGGAAGGTACTAAATAAATATTTGCTAATTAAATGGATGGATGGATGGATGGAAAATTCTAAAGTTCTAAAGAGCAAACTGTCAAATTCTAAATAAATTGACTATGTGAAGATAACAGCACATTTTGTAGCAAGTAGACACACAATATTTACCCATTTAAAGGTTTTGCACGATTTCTCCTTATAAGCACAGCAAAGAACAGTAATGAAACATTTCAAAATAACATCATCACAGATGTCTGTTGATTTCTCCATGTTAGCCTCTAAGATCCCTAACAGCAAAAACTGGGTCTCCAGCCTTAGTGACACAGTGCTTCATAAGCACTAGCTCCTTCACATGCACCTAATGAATAAAGTAACTTGTCTAGTTCCCACTATGTGCGTGTGTGTGTGTGCTAAGCCGCTTCAGTCGTGTCCAACTCTTATGACCCTATAGACTAAACAGCCTACCAGGTTCTTCTCTCCATGAGATTCTCCAGGCAAGAATACTGTAGTCGGTTGCTATGCCCTCCTCCAGGGGATCTTACAACCTAGGGATCCAATCCTATGTGGTTAATCTTTCCTACAAATTTCCCTACAAAGCAACTGCTTCAGTTTCTTTCTAAAATAGTCTTTCAATAAAAGTCATTGAAAGGAAAGTGAAAGTGAAGTCAATCAGTCGTGTCCAACTCTTTGTGACCCCGTGGACTGTAGCCCACCAGGCTCCTTCACCCATGGGATACTCCAGGCAAGAATACTGGAGTGGATTGCCACTTCCTTCTCCAAGAGATCTTCCCAACCCAGGGATCAAACCCAGGTCTCCCTGCATTGCAAGCATACACTTTAACCTCTGAGCCACCAGGGAAGCCCATAATAAAAGTCATTATTTGTTAGAATTTTAAGTTCTTTGAAGACAGAAAAAAAAAAAAGGAAAAAACTGTCAGGAGGATATTTCTTATTTCCAATGAATGCATACTGCAGGACAAGTGACCTATGTTTTCTCATAACTGCAAACTATACGCTCAGTTGCTCAGTCATGCCTGATTCTTCATGACCCTTTCAACTGTAGCCCACCAGGCACCTCTGTCCATGAGATTTCCCAGGAAAGAATACTGGAATGGGTTGTCATTTCCTCCTCCAAGGGATCTATCTGACCCAGGAACCAGCGTCTCCTACATCTCCTGCCTTAGCAGGCAGATTCTTTATCTGCAGAACCATCAGGGAGGCAAACTATATAATAGGTTTTAAATTCTTATGAAAAATAAACAAACATTTTGAGAGATTTACTTTTAGACCTGATGTCTCTTTCCTGTCAGATGAGATAAGGTAAGATAAAGTGCTTTGTAAAAAACCAGCCCTGTAAACATAGTATATGATATTGTTGTCATTTTTTTATAGTGTTAAAGACCATAAAGAAAAGAAGTCTGTATCTTTTCTTTTTGGCCCTGTCCACTAGCTTCCATGCAGAATTTAACAGTTTCAAATCATCTCTTTCCTCCCCTCTCAGAGGGAGTACTAGGACATTATACGAGAAGCCTTACAAACATATAGGAAAAGACGTGCTCCCTGAAAGACTTCACTGATTGAACCTCTGCCAAAATTTCACTTGCTTCCTCCTTCCTTCAACCTCCAACTCCTTCCAAAATATGGGGGAGGGGGAAATCAGTGTTTCATTTTTTGATGCTGCCAAGGCTACAGCTAAATAGCTAAATGCAGATGAGAAAGATATGGACATATATTATCTCATGAACTAACTGAATATTCAAGCAGTAAACCAGAGGCCTTTTCCTACATGAATTTGTAATGATCAAACAGGTACAGTGCAAGCAATTGTACTCAAGAGGGTTTAAGAAGAATTCTACGGTACTAGAAAAATAACTTAACATTAAGAAGATCTATGGAAATCTATGAATTTTCCAAAGAAATGAAAGGAAAAAATGAGATCACAAAGTTAAATACTCTGTACCTAGGGGAAAAACACCATAATCTAGCAGTTTTTCACCACCTTGTCAAGTTTTCATTAAATGCTGTTGATATTACTAAGGGAAAAAGCTGGATCAACAAAGTGTCTAAAATACCACTCTGAAAGAAACTCTAAAATGAAGGTTAGTTTGTCTCTACTCTTCCCCCAAAATCTCCTTCTTTGGGCTACCCAGCCAACAAGACTGCTTCTGAGATGTTGCTTCCACTTACTCTCTCTCGAATATCTTTCTTCTGAAAATAAAATACCAGAAAACTATGAGTATAGGGTTGTAACCTTAACTCTCTAGCTGACATGCACACTCTGGAAGGAATAAATAAGCAGTTTATGACCCCAGCGTAATGTACCTACTATATAGAAATTTCAGTAATAACCATATGGCTAAATGGTGCCATGTTGGCAAAAAAAGACAAGAGAAGTTTCCCAGCAAAGTAGGTTCCTGAAATGATTCTTAAGCAAAATGTAGGACTTACCTAGACCAAGAAATAAGCTTAGGGGAAGCCCCTTGGAAAAACAAAGCCAGAATCAAAAGGCAGAGGCCAAGTCATGCGGAGCCTTTTTAGTTGTGCAGAATAGTTTAAAACCTCATCCTAGCAGAGTAGACCTCGTGGGACCATTTTGAAGAGTTTATCACCAGGGCGGACAATGAGCTAATTGCATAGTATCAACTTTTCTGCTTTACTGACTGCGCCAAAGCCTTCGACTATGTGGATCAAACAAACTATGGAAAATTCTTAAAGAGATGGGACTACCAGACCACCTTACCTGCCTTCTGAGAAATCTATACACAGGTCAAGAAGCAACAGTTAGAACTGGACATGGAACAACAGACTGGTTCCAAATAGGAAAAGGAGTACATCAAGGCTGTATATTGTCACCCTGCTTATTTAACTTATTTGCAGAGTACATCATGAGAAACACTGGGCTGGATGAAGCACAAGCCAGAATCAAGATTGCCGGGAGAAATATCAATAACCTCAGATTTACAGATGACACCACCCTATGGCAGAAAGCGAAGAAGAACTAAAAGAGCCTCTTGCTGAAAGTGAAAGAGGAGAGTGAAAAAGTTGGCTTAAAACTCAACATTCAGAAAACATAGATCATGGCATCTGGTCCCATCATTTCATGGCAAATAGATGGGCAAACAATGGAAACAGTGAGAGACTTTATTCTGAGGGGCTCTGAAATCACTGCAGATGGTGACTGCAGCCATGAAATCAAAAGATACTTGATCCTTGGAAGAAAAGCTATGACCAACCTAGACAGCATATTATAAAGCAGAGACATTACTTTGCCAACAAAGGTATGTCTAGTCAAAGCTATAGTTTTTCCAGTAGTCATGTATGGATGTGAGAATTGGACTATAAAGAAAGCTGAACGCTGAAGAACTGATGCTTTTGAACTGTGGTGCTGGAGAAGACTCTTGAGAGTCCCTTGGACTGCAAGGAGATCCAACCAGTCCATTCTGAAGGAGATCAGTCCTGAATATTCATTGGAAGAACTGATGCTGAAGCTGAAGCTCCAATAGTTTGGCCACCTGATGTGAAGAACTGACTCACTGGAAAAGACCCTGATGCTGGGAAAGATTGAACGCAAGAAGAGAAGGGGACGACAGAAGATGAGGTGTTTGGATGGCATCACTAACTCAATGGACATGAGTTTGAGTAAGTTGGTGATGGACAGGAAAGCCTGGCGTGCTGCAGTTCATAGGGTCGCAAAGAATCAGACATGACTGAGCAACTGAACTGAGCTGAACTGAACCTTTTCTGAAATTCCTATACATTTCAGCCAAACTGTACAAGCTATTTTAGAGTGAGATATGTCCCACTAGAAACTTGACAAATATGACCATCAAATAATTATGTTGTAAGCCCCTGCTCTGCAGCTTATTACACTCAGGACCTGCTTGCTCTCTGTTTTATAGGCACTTAATTGTTTTTAATCTTTGTTGTTTTGTGTCCCTGTTTATGCTCAGCAGTCCAAAGTTACTCTCTGTTACTGCATTTATAAAAATCGATTTGAGGGTTAA